>LUGF01048397.1:1590-14393 GCA_001625245.1 Calycopis cecrops | reverse complement strand
GTGAGTATGTGTGTATGTGTGTGGGTGCATGTGTGTTTCTTATTTAAAGAAACACACATGCACACATATACACACATATAAATGAAAAATACCTTAAAAACAGTTCGATCCAGAACTGCAACCAGGGACGACACGATCTGTATAATATCAGATAAATTAATGATGATATGAAAATGGCGGGCAAATTTATCACACATAACCATCCATTTAACGTAATAATAGTTATAGAGCATTAAAATTAGTCTACCGTGTAACACGAGCGCCTGTGTAACACTAGCCCGGGTTATTAGAGCATTGAGCTCAAACGTCAGTAACAACACCGCATCCTAATTAACGTTCAAATCTGACCGCATCTGATAATTGCTTTTTGTACATACAAATAAGAAATCGGAGACACTACTGACGTGGAGGAAGATTGGTGGAAGCCGAACTGTACCCATCTACTCGGTAATGGCGTGCAGATGATTGATATGGTTTTTAGCGGGTGCGAGTCCCGCATGACCGTCCAGATAAATCCCGCTAGGCGGTATGAAAAAAAAAATTGGTCCCCACTGACGTCCATTAGCATCCGTTGTCATGTCATGTCATGTCATCCGTATCGTGCATTTACTCCTTCCTCATAAAGGGGCAAAAGCTAGTCAGTTAGTCACAACATAGCAAATCATTTTAAAATTATTGTCATGTCAGCAAGAGGTACTAGTATATCTGTACTTGACGAATTCGGCTGCAATGCAGCATGGAACATCGTATTATTTACATTAACAAATTCGCTCGATGAATATGAACCTCCACTTGATAGTCAGATAAATGCATTTGCACACAATTTTCTTTAAATTTAAATATAACCAGTTTTAGTAACGAGCCAAGGAAATTAATCTGAGACAATACTTCGAAACTTGACTAAGTATATGAAGTTGAAATATACAGTTGTATGGGTACTGATACCCAGTTGTATACCTCGACTTCGTTATAAGTGCAGGAGGCCTGAGCTGTATTCATGCTATAATAATATCTACATACATACATACACACGTTCGAAAAATACACAAACAAAAAAACTGGTCAAGTGCGAGTAGGGCTCGCACACCGAGGGTTCCGTACCAACGAAAGGTGTAAACGTCTCTGCGACACTTTTAATGAAATATAAAATAACTTGGTTTTTAATAACTTTTGTGTGAATGACAAAGTTTACGTTTTTTGAAAATGTTTTATTTCTTAAATACTAGTTATGATATCTCGCTCGAACCAATTTTCGTTGATTGTTTCCATTGAGATTCCATTGTAGCACATATATTTCTTAGATTTCTCACTCTATTCATAGACTAAATAAAAAGTATAGACGGAGCGCTGTTAACAATGTAATGAAGCCAGCAAAACTACACCCATTCCTGTATATACACGGTCTCACTTACACATTTGACAACCAAACTACACCCAGCTCATTAGTTTGTGACAGTTCGTCAATGGCGTATGACTTCCAAATAAATAATTATTGTTTATTACCTGAAAATGCCTAATTGTGTAGTGAAAGGCTGCAAAAATCATTCCTCGAGGAATAAAAAGCAAGAAGGACTTACATTTCATACGTAAGTAAACATAAAAATTCATATATTATTAAATCAATTTCATCAATTGTTTGACAGCTTTCAAAACGAAAATGTTGTCACTAGTAAGCGATAAAATAGTCCCCGTTAATGGGGTTAGTTATTAATGTAACGAGACATAATGTAATGTAATCACTAATCACGTCCATTTACTTATTTCTATATTTACTTTTAATATTCACCCAATTAATGTAACAGTATACAAGCTTTTTTATTTAATCCTCCCTCATAAAACCTTTTTTAAGGTCTCCTGTCCGAAATAAAAATATTAGAGAGAAGTGGATAGAAGTGATCCGAGTTAACCGAAGTGAGCCATCATGGAATCCCACCATCCGCAGCCTAATTTGTTTAACACATTTTGAAAGTGATGATTTTTACATCACTAAGAAAGGACTTTGTCGTGTGGTACGAAATGGATATCCAAAGGTTACGAGGTTCCAATGTTTCTATTATATTGTACTAGTTGTTACCCGCGGCTACGCTCGCGTGGTTTTTCATGATAAAAGGATACGATGGCACTCTTTAGTCCTTCAACTATCTCGATACTAAAATAATATTTCCATAATAAGCAATTTAGAAAGTGTTTAAAACTCTGACGTTTCTGTCAAACATTTGACAGTAGCAATTTCATTTGATAACTAAGGACGTACGTCATACTGTTGCGTGCGCCTGTAATAATGCCATCTATAGCGCTTATTTGATTGATTCGATGGAAATGTGTTTTCCACTGGAAGTTTATCGCTATAAAAAGGAGCATATGGCACTGGCTATAGTCCTTCAAATATTTCCATACTAAATATCACATCGAGCCGTTGATCCGATTTAATGTGAAAAAAAAGACAAGCAAACAAACAAACATACATACATACACACTTTCGCATTTACAATATCTATATACTTATGGATTCAGTAATGTAGGGCAATGAAGATTTTTGTTGAAAATTCCTAAAATTTTCATTATTATGCATTATTTTTCTCTCTCATCGTGGCTAGTTATCGAACCTATGCCAATCCAAAAACAAAATCCATATGAATAAAAACGTTCTTGGGTAAAATCTCGTAAAACGTTTCGGAACGAAGTTACGGCACTTTAAAAATATTGTTAATGCGAAAGTTTGTTTGTTTATTTGTTTGTTTGTTTGTTACTCCTTCACGCAAAAACTACTGAACCGATATTCATGCAATTTGGCACACACGTAGAGAGTAACTTTCATTAACACATAGGATTTTATCCCGAAAAAATGTTTGCCATGGGATGATTTTCTATTTTCCACGGGAATGAAATTTACGTGGGTGAAATCGCGGGGCGCAGCTAGTAAATAATATATTTGCTTTTTTGTATCTATATATTATTTAAATAACCATCCAAACTTGTTTCTTCTTTCTACACTTACTCGCATCGTAGAAGGAATCGAGATTTCGAACGACGCAGTGAATGGGTTGAAAGAAAATGCTAACGTATGTATTTACTTATCCATTCATCATGTCCGTATTGATATATTTTGGGGTAATAAGTTTTTACTACACGGCAACTCTCACTAAGCGCACACCATGCGCACACATGTTTTGCGGTTGTCGAAAAACTGGCTTAATTTCACTGTTGAGAACGCTCCGTCTATACTTTTTATTTAGTCTATGACTCTATTATTATTAAAGCTAGAGGGATACACACATTTTTTCATTTTGGAAGCGTCTATCTTTCAAACGATTGATTTTGACGAAAAATGGTTTCCGTAACTTTCAAGTCACTTTTAATGACCTATTCATAAACACCTCTCACGTAAATAACAGGTTGAATGAGTTGTTGAGTTCTATGTATGGAGGAGCGCCCTCTTTATTTTTATTTTTTTTATTTGTATTCAAAATTCGAATAGCGGTTCATAGAATACATCAACCTACAAAGTTTCAATTACAAAGGACCAATAGTTTCGGAAAAAATGGCTGTGACATACGGACGAACGGACGGACGGATGGAAGGACGGATGGACAGATGGACAGATGGACAGACAGACAGATATGACGAATCTATAAAAGTTCCTTTTTGCCTTTTGGTTACGGAACGCTAAAAACCTCGAGTAAAATAATACAGTTTAAAATAACTCAGTTGTCGGTTTGCACACCTTGCATTCGCTTTAAGAGGCTCGTAGTATTCCTTATTACGTATGCAGTCTTGATGTTTTACATTTACTAGTGTATTTATTTTCTTCCCGTCCTTTCCAGGTGGGTTCATGCAACTTCAGCTTACATGTCTTTTAGGGTTCTATAATTCAAAAACAAAGAAACATTTTGTAGAATTATTGTTGATATAATTATTATAATAGAAATAAATTTATCTTTTAATGAATAGAATGTACATAGTTTTATTTTTATTTTATTTTTTTTTTTTAGTTATCAATAACATTGCAATATTACCGGTACGATAACACCCTTACAGGTTTTGTCGGTACCGGTAACATGTTTCTTTATGTAAGCACCCTTACACTGCAAAAGACTTGACCACAACTATATAGGCCGATATTAGAGATTACATGCATTATTGTGGCAGTCATTGTGCGAAAAAAAGCACTTTCCTTATAAAGGTCACAGCACATATATTACCTCGGAAAGGGATCGTCACCGTATCAGCTCAAGCCGTTCCGTACTATTTTTACGAAAATAGCTTCTTTTTATTAATCACACAGATTTCTACATTCACCTCGTCTAAAATAGCCAGTACGATAATCTTATTTATTTTATTGCATTGTAGGTTGTTCATCTTGCTGACCGCCACTTGTGAACTGTACTCGCACAATGTACCAACGATATTTGGTCGACGCGAGTATTTTAGCTACTAAATCCATACCCTACCAGACTAAATTACTTCACCAATGTGAACAAAGTTTTTTTTTTTTTATGGTATAGGAGGGCAAACGAGCAGTCGGAGCCATTTTCATGACTACCGACGCCCACAAACATCCACATAGAGGCTATACAGATGCGCTGCCCTCCTTTCTCCTCCCACCTCCATGGGCCACCGGCTACTTACACACCGCACGAAACGCGACAGCACAGCTGTCACTTTACGCCGGTCTCGTATAAGCGAGAGGTACCTCCCCGGTCGTACTGGCCCAATTCGAATGCATGCCAGCATGCAGTGTGGCACTACCTCTTACTAAAACGCGATCTCGTCTTGCCGTAGCCGAGTTGATGTAGAGGAGCTGCTGATACGCATACGTTACATCGCTTACGTGCATCCGTACCAGGCGATACGGTGACGATCCCTTTCCGAGTTAATATGTGTACCTTTACGGATTATTGTTAGTTGTTGGTAGTTAGCCATCAACTATTTAGTCAAGTATATGTGCGTAACCTGATTTACAATAGTCCAGCTTTTTACACGCACTTTATAAAAATGCAACTCGATTAAATGTAATTAACGCAAGACTTCTTGCATGCAGCATGTCTACATCAATACCAACAACATTTGTTCGACGACTTTTGAAAATTAATAGTTTTTAAAATTTTAATATTCCCATACAACATTAATATATTGCCTCTGAACTATCATTTAGTCTGCGTGCGGCTAAGAAAATAGCGCGGGAAACGCGTGCGGCAAGATAGGGGCTCCCGCGCGTCATTCTTACAAGACATAGAGTAATAAATAACAGAGGGTGCAAACATTTTTTGTTTTTATTTTTTTTGTGCTATTTATCTAGATTCGTAAAAAGTCGTAGAACAAATGTTGTTGGTATTGATGTAGACATGCTGACTGCAAGAAGTCTTGCGTTAATTACATTTAACCCTGTATATATTATACACAGACATCCGCTAAACTAGGTGTCTTACAGATGCGTTGCCGGCCTTTAAGAAAGAGGAATGCTCTTTTCTTGAAGATCCTTTTTATTTTTTAATCTTTCTTCGTTTATCAAACCGACGTAAAGTGACATCGTTTCTTCGCAAGTGTTGAAATTTGGCAAAGTTTTGGAGGCACAGTGATAAAACCACATATTTACCTTATCTTATGAGAAAACTGGAATTTAGTTTTTAATAACAATCTGTTATTAAAAACAAAGGGATGCCACCAAGTTTCACTTTGTTAACACAACTTCGTCTTTAAAATATGATTTTTCTACTATAACTTTTAACGTTTCTTCGTCTTTCACGTAAAAAAGTGCTTATAGTATGGTTGCTGTAAAGCGTCTGAATCCGGGCTTGGAAAATAGTTAAATAAATCGCGATAAAATCCGTTGAAGTTGTTTTATTGTAATGAGTAATATTAAAATTAAGACACCATGACACAAACATTTATCAAATACATCCTGTAGTTTAGTCACAATTTGTTTTTTTATCTTTAAAAATCTCTACATTTTGTACTCTCTGCGATATAAAGCGAACTCCTAGAGACTTACGGCGCCTCCATGTTGATCGTGATCAATAGAGATAGGTTTAAATAGAGAATTGATTAACGTGTTATTGTAGTAACAATTGACATTTCTACAATCCACAATGCAATCCCTAGTGCGGTGAGTGCACGGGTAAATCCGAAGTACCCGTTAACCCACTAGTGGGTGCACGGGTAAATGCGAATTACCCGTTCACCCACTAGTGGGTGAAGCTGGTGGGTGCACGGGTCATCACCCAATTATTTAGTTTTAGAAAAAAACTATTTATAGATTTCGTTGTTAGAACTTATTTAATACTTATACTTTTTACTTTAAATATTTTTTTTAATATCATGGCTACTCCCTATATAAACACAGGCGTCTTTAAATTCCATGATGTCCACGATGTACAATATTTCACAATGTACATATTGTATAATATTGTATATGTATTAGGTTGTCCGCAATACAATGTCCATCAAGAGCATTTGAATGCGGTGCGAAATGATTACAAATACTGTCATTTGTCGTGGTAATAGTTGGAGGTGAGGTTTAAGTAGACTGGTACATATGTGGCGCAGGTGTGCTCACCAATTGAACTGTCGTTACAGTGAGATTGTTCAGACAATGAGTTATTGAGGACCTTGTACACTGCGACTAGACCAGAGGTACTCAAACTGGGGCTTACGAACCTCTAGGTGCTTGCTAATTCATCAAAGGTTTGTGGTGTGCAGTGTAAAAATGAACATATTAAGTACTTTAAAATTAAAATACTTAATATAATTTATTTTATAAAATGTAACGTAACGTGGAAGATAGAATGAACCCATTCGATGACTTTGCCACAGGCCCAAACTATATTGTTACACATGTACATGTGAATTGCCTAACGTCGTTACCATTTTTTACTCAATTCAATCAAATGTGTGAGATAAAATCTGTCTGTGATTTATATGTATATATGGTTGATATGATATTATATTATATATTATTATGTCAGTCACACAGATCTGATATGAAACCTTAAAGAGCAGTAATACTTATACAACAATTTTTGGAGCTTACTTAAAAAAACCGGCCAAGTGCGAGACCGACTCGCACACCGAGGGTTCCGTATGAATGGGAAGAACAATCTCGCCTAATGAGGCGGTTGCGGTTCACATTTAGTAGGCGCCTTACAGTAATAAGTTGATAATGATTTTCCAATGATCTACATATAATTTACTAGTTTTCAGATTTTTTCCTATATATGTGCTGTAAGTTCTTACTTCTCGCTAAATTTCACAACTCAAGGTCAACGGGAAGTACCCGATAATTTTTGGTTTTCGACAAAGTGCGTTTTCATACAAAATTTGAGCATAATTGGCTATAACTTTTTATTGCGTTAACTTAGAAGTGTGATTTTTTCAAGGCATCAAGACGTAACTGACCTCCGTATTTGACAAAATTATTATTATAGTATTTTCAGCTTAATCCCTTCAAGCGTTTTAGAGAAAAAGGTCTTGACAGACGTACAGACAGACGGACAACAAAGCGATCCTATAAGGGTTCCGTTTTTTCTCTTTGAGATACGGAACCCTAAAAACAATTTAAGGCACCCGAAATGAAAAGATATCACAAAATTAAAATCGTGTGATATAATATAAAAGCAATCGATCTTAACATCATCATAACGCTTAAAGGTACAATTCCGGAACGGGCGACAATCGCAGGCGACAACCACACGCTGGCGGCGACACATTAATCGTTATGAAATCGATGCCTATTGATAATAAAAATGTGTGGTTTTCGCTTGTGGTTGTCCCTCATCTCGAAATTGTACCTTTACCGTCCATACGTCGCTTGTGTCCTTTGAACACACTTTATTTAGAAATCGAGTTCGTTCTTATGGAGTAAACCCCAGTTATGTGTCGAAACTGACACACAGTTTTTTTCAATTCAATTCAATTAACTATCGTGTACTTGTCTATGATACAATTCATCTGCTTCCACAAACATCGCCATCACATGTTAAAATATATTCGCGAGAGAATTAAGGCCCACCCATTAATAAAAAAAATTTATAATATTATATGTATTACAATAATACAACGCCTCGTATAAATAGAAATAATGTCCCTCCTTCGTCACGTAGAAACGACACACTTCCTGTAAATCAAAAGTAGATATGACGTACCCCGCGCAAATATCCCCGGTAAGATAGCAATATCAATTGGTATGCGTTCAATTTCCTCGCGAATTCCTCCCATATATTGTGCCATAAACATATTTGCATAGGAGCAAGCAAATTGAAACAACGAAAAAACATAAAGCGGGAGAGAATACGGTAACAGGTGCTATTGACTCGTGCAGTTGCGTTAAATGCTTCACGTTACATTTTACGCAGTGTTAGGCGGATAATTTGCTTGAGGTTATCGCCTCATTTCCTAATCTTTAGTGTTTCCTGTCTCACGATTGTATTTATTTGAATCACATTACCTTTTTGAATGAATTGGAATTTTGGAGCTTTCTATTTAGGAAACGTAACGTAAGTAGGTACACGTGATTTTACGCTATGTATTTTTTTTCACACCATGCGCCTTCTTGTACCTATAAATAGTATGACAAATGAGCAGTCAGACCTCGACATGGTTACCCACGCTTATATGTACAGTCATAAGTTATGATACGTATACACTTTAGAAACGTGATACAATAATTTCTTTGACAAGTCAAAGCAGTAATATGAAATTTCAAAAATAAAAATTATAACAAGGTACTAAAGTGTATATATACTAACGCTCGAAACTACAAATAATATACAAGGTTGATAAAAGCGAGAGGCATTAAATTAAACCACATATACTATAAGTGCCTACAGTTCATCCGAAACTTAAAAAAAAATTATGGCAAGTATATTTATGACAAGTATACGAAAATACGTTTTTCAAACTAGTTAAATAGCGAAAAAATGTAATCATGCTATGTACCGGTGCGAGCTACCATCCAGCTGCAATCTCGCACGGGGTCGAATGAGCCCGATAGTCTATGGGCGGCCGAGCGCTCGACAGCTGATGATACAGCGTGTTCAAAGTGAGAAAAACTTTAAAAAAATATGTGGCTAAACTATTACTCCGATTGATCTGATTTTGTTGTAGCCTGGAAATGTTACACTAAATATTATGTGGTTTCATTTAATGCCTCTCGTTTTTATCAACATTGTAATAACTTAAAAGTAACTTAAGAATAATTCGTATATAACGCATTATTCTTAAGTTATGTCCTCACCAATGGCTCACCGTAAACTCACAAACCCTTTGATATTCGACTCTGCCAACTCGTCAACCTAAAAAAAACAAAAAGACAAGGATAACTTTGTAACTAAAACGATACTAAAACACAAATAATCGTGTTTTCGTATCGTCCAATTGCAGTTAGCACTTTAGAAAACACACTTCAACTTTATTTATAGATAAATATATTTCAAATAGTAATAGAACATTCCAATTGCATTTCACCTCCGCGAGGTATGAAGTTTTAAATCAACCATCTTTATGGACGGATATAATATCGATTCGTCTCCACTACGTACATGCAGCGCAGTCGCTTCATGTTCATAGAATAATAGCTTATAAAGGCTTATAAAATAGGATTCAAATTATTTTTATTGGCCTTTATTATAATTGTACTATGTAGTACTTCCTTGTAGTCTAGTGGTAAGCATGTGCTACCTCATATTCTAAGATTTCGAGTTAGAGGCCCAATTCGGATCAAAAAGTGACATTGAAAATTTGTAATAACGGTCTAGCGTCAGGAAGTGAGGAATGTTAGGTTTATCTAATCGTCGTGAGACAAAAAGCTCCGATTTCCATCTTATGGTTTATACTATAAGCATTGGTTGCATTCTAGAATGAGGGACATTTTTATAATTATCGGATTGTCATCATGTGAGCCTACTGATTATTTTTCTCCTATGTTAATAAACAAATTTTAAATCCCAAGAGCTGAATATTCTAGATATTCACACCAAACACCGCAAAGCACACCAAAGTATTACACTTGGCGAGAAATACAACAATTAACAATCTCAGTAAGAACGACGTGTTCGTTTACTTTTTGTTACATTAAACGTTAAGGAACATTCTCGAGTGTTTCACGCAAAATATATATCTGATAAAGGTGCTGCGAAGCTTTATAGCTTCGTAAATACCCGCAGCGCGAATAAAAGGTTCGTTTCAACTTACATTTTAAATGTTGTATTAGTACTCGAAGGATTTGCAAATATATAATCCTATTGAAATTGTTTCAAACTCGAGTTTGTTTGTTAATTTTAAAAGCCTTTGTTTTCTTTTTCTTTTTGTGAAGAATGAAACCTAAGTGAGACCTAATGGAGGCTAAAGATGACTTACACATACATCAACATAATATATGTTATGCAAGTGTAAGTTATATGTTACTTGAATAACGTTTACGTTTATACATTGTTCAATTCTGCCCCTGGGAATATGGCGCAGTGGAAGGAATGTTATACTCAGGGCACAAGTCAGAATAAACTTTGTCTGCGATTACGCAGAGCTAAATTAAATTTAAATTAGTGCAAGTACCGTGTCTTGTTGAGCTGTATGGTTCGGCTTCAGATATATCACATTAAACTATAAAACCTATGGCCATAAATTTTAAGCGTATGTGTGATATACTTAGCTTTCCGTGAGGCTGCAGTACGCCGAGGTGATTCTTCTTAGGCAAGCCTCGTCACAAGGGGATCTCAAGTCTATTATTCACAATCACAAGTCCAATATTTGTCCAACAATTAATTTACACTCCCGATATATTAACAGGGAAAACAACACGTAAATTATATTATTAATCACAAACTCAAATCTTAATCGCAACAAAAGGCGTTTACCATTACAAATTCGAGACGCGGCCGATATAGCAACAAAAAAAATCGAAAAACCATATGGCGTAATTCAAAGGCGAGAGCGTAATGGCGTCTTTTCTCAAACTCACGCGTCCGCGAAGCAAATGGAATTTTCCACCGATCACAAGCGCGTCATCGGGCCCGAGCGGCCACTCGGCACACATCGGAATTACAATATTGATAACATTAATTGATACTAGATGGCAGCCATATGGTTCAGAACATACATTCACCGTCGTATCTTTATCCAGTACCAGAACCTAGACAAAACCTTACGGGTGTACAGGTTTTATCGGTACCGGTAACCTGATTTTCTATATAAACACCCTTATATAAAAAAGAGGTTCACGGTATTCTCATAAACTTAAGGAGAACCGTGAAGCAATAACTTTGAGGAGCGCCGCACCGGCCTGGACAATGGCTGAATGCTGAACTGTCATTTGTATAATCCCTGGAAGGATATCTTTCTTATCGTTGGAAATTGACTAATGTTCCACCGGGAACATTTATGTTCCGTCATTTATTAGTTTTATAGCGCCATAAATGAGTCGCTTTTGTTTGCGAGCTTCCTGACTTATTGCATTCAGTATAGATGTTACGTGATCGAATACTGGGCTCCTGGAGATTAGCGACTATCGACGCAAGACATCCATACGACATGACGATAAAATGTGGTGCGTATTTAATAGTATAAAGGTACAAATCCGCAACGGGCGACTCGTCGCCGCGGGCGTCGATTTCATAGAGGTTAATATGTCGCCGGCGAAGTGTTGTCGCCTGTCGCTGTCGCTCGTCACGGACTTGTACCTTTAAGGTGCAAATGCAATCGAATCCTTTTGATGACTCCCGTTATTAGAAATTCTCAATGACATTTTTGATCCGAATTGAGGCTCTAACTCATCATCATCGTCATCATCATCATCAGCCTATTGCAGTCCACTGTTGGACATAGTCCTCTCCCATAGCACGCCACTGGCCTCGATCTTCGGCTAACCTAGGAGGCTCTAACTCGCAACGTCAGAATCTGTGGTAGCCCATGGTTTCCACTAAACTATAAGACTGTAATATATAATACAGACAATAGAAGTCAATAATAAGGCAGCAAAGTTCTCACGAGAATGTAAAAAAATTACTCTAGTCGACTTCTCCTAGTCTTGTTTTCCTAATTTTCTTAGCTTCATTTGTAAAACCTAATATCTAATGTAATTCTTTATTCAGTTATGTAAAATTTCTTTTATATACCTTGTAACAAAAATTGTAATTGGGCGATTGCCTGTAATAAAAATAAATAAATAAAAATAAATAAATAACAATATTCTTCATTCCCCTTTTCAGGCAACGGGTATTAAAAAATATGATAAGTAACATCGTGTGACATATTTATCGAGCAAACGATTGGGAGAAAGTCATAACGCCATACCGCGCTCGTGCTTTATTTGTTTCTTCCAAACGCATAATATCCACGAGGGAATTACGGCACACGAATTATCAAGAACTAAATATGAACGATTCGTGTCAATAGAAATAATCTCCCTCCTTCCCCAGGTATTCCACGTAGAAACGACACACTTCCTGTGAATCAAAAGTAGATATGACGTACCCCGCGCAAAACTCTCCGACGATATCGGAATATCAATTGGTGTGGGGCCCAATTTTCTCACGAATCGCTCCCATATATTTTGCCATAAACAACGAAAGATTCAGAAATGAGGCGATAACCTCAAGCAAATTATAACCCGCCTAACAATGCATAAAAAATAACGAGACGCATTTAACGCAACTGCACGAATCAAAAGAATCTTTTACCGTATTGTCTCTAGTTTTATGTTTTTTTAGGGTTCCGTATCTCAAAGAGAAAAAACGGAACCCTTATAGGATCGCTTTGTTGTCCGTCTGTACGTCTGTCAAGACCTTTTTCTCTAAAACGCTTGAAGGGAT
>LUGF01048396.1:18010-33058 GCA_001625245.1 Calycopis cecrops | reverse complement strand
AAATGTGTGCTTTCCACTGTTGAAATCACCTCTCATATTTATGTTAACTTATTGCAGTTAAAGATTAAATATGCTAGTATATAATAAGTAACATATCGGAGGGATTAGACATTAATTCTAAAATATTTTTATTGAGCGGTAATACATAATGTATTAAAAATACTGATTGAAAAAGAAATATTAATTTGTAAGTAATATAAGGCAGTTTCCAAAACAATTCGCGTGCCTTTTAATAAGATTAAATTAATATCTGAAATTATTTAAATGTTTTGATTTGAAGTGACAAGCTGTTTCATGATAAATGTGTAATAAGTTTAGTGGCAAATTTAGTTGCATGGTTGATGACATTATAAAAACAAATTTTCCAACTGACGTATATGACAGCTGTCACTTGACAACTAAATAATTGAAAAATGAAAACAAATAATTAATAATTTTAAAAACATACCTGCCTCAATGTAATTATGATATTACCGATCTTTTAATTTAAAAAAACAAAAACATATTAAAGCTACAGTTAAGATGGTGACGTCACGCTATTATACGAACGAATTAAAACATGTAGGTGTTGATTTTCATTGTCGACGACGATTTGATCTGGGCGCCCTGATTGCTTTCGGATTCGCTACTGGTGCAGGACCATCAGCATCGACAGGCTTGGCCGGGAATTGCGAAATAATTTCTTCCAGAGATTGCATTGTGTCAATTTTCCGCCTAGATTTATCAGGAAGAATTATTACTATTTTTCCATCCGAAGACCAGCAGTTACGAATACCGAAGTGTTTGCGTGCCACAGTAAACACCTGATGTCTCATCTTCGTCAGAAACTCCGAAATGGTAATGCCAGAGCCTTTTAAAGAAGATTTTGCATCCCAGATAACCTGTCTCTGCTCTAGGTCATAAAATCTAATGAGTACAGGTCTAGCGCGAGCATCCGTGGAGACTCCAAGACGGTGGCAGACTTGAAGATGATTCTTTTGTACGTCTGTCAACTTCATTTGGTCGGATATTACCTTGTGGGCCACGTCTAGAAGTTTTTCATTGGGCTTTTCTGGAATTCTATGGAACAATAGTACTTTCCTCCGCATCACCATTTCATGTCGATCAAGTCCAAGGGAAAGAGAAGCCATATCTTCCTTGATTTTAGTAAAAAACTCCCATATTAATGTTTTAAAATCGGAAAAGTCTTTGGACAGTGCAGCTAGATCAGGATGAACAGCAGAGCCTCCAGCTAATTTTTTCAACCTATCTTCATAGTCCCTCATACGTGACTCAAACAGATTTCCCAAATTTTCAAGGTTGTTTGTGTCCATTTTTGTAATGAACAATAGTGCTATTTTTGTGCAACAAAGACAGTAAATTTATATGTGGTAGTGAGCACAGGTGAGTTTCACAGTGATTTAGCACATTGTATTAATTAAATACTTAATTTAAACTATAAAATTAATAAAAAAAATTCGAGCACATTAAAACTTGTTGTTGTTTCTATGACTACCCTCAACGAAAGCCAAAGCCATCTTTACATTCTTGATAGGAACGAGACAACAAATCTGCTACATATGTACATAAATTTACCTTGCATGTATTTAAATTCAAAATTATATTTTAATAGCTTAAGCTTTAATCTTTGTAATCTTGGTGAAGCAACTTCATGTAAATGTTTTCTTAATAAACTTTCTAACGGTTAATGATTATTTACAACTATGAACTTATTTCCATAAACATAATAATGAAATTTAAGCGTTGCCCATACTACACCCAATAGTTCTTTTTCTATTTGTGAAAAATTTTTTTCAGAGGAGGTTAAACTTCTTGAAGCAAAACAAACAGGTTTGCCATTCTGTAGGAGACAACAACCTAACCCATCCTTAGATGCATCACATTGAATAACAATTGGCAATTTAGGATCAAAATTCTGTAATATTGGAGCTTCCGTTATACTTTTTTTAATATTTTTGAAAACATTTTCATGTATTTCCGTCTATAACCAATTAACATCTTTTTTTAATAATAACTGAATTTTCTGAAATAATTTACCATACCTAGGAAAATTTGTAATTCTTTTTTATTATTAGGTGTTTTAATATTAATAATGGCATTGACTCTTTCAGGGTCAATTTTCATGCCATTTTGTGAGAAAATAAAACCAAAATATTTAACTTCACTCAATTTATACTGAAATTTATTTTTATTAAAACGAACATTATGTTCCTTAGCACGTTCAAAAACTTTAATCAATATTGCATCATGCTGTTCTTCACTTTCACTACATATTAATATGTCATCGCAATATACTACCACACCTGGTATGTCACCAAAGGCTGTTTCACTATATTTTTGAAAAATTTCTGGTGCAACAGACAAACCAAAGGGCATTCTTAAAAATTTATAACAACCAAAAGGACTATTGAAAGTACACAAGTCACTAGACTCTTCAGTCAGCTTAATATTATAAAATCCGTCCGATAAATCTAAAACTGAAAAGTATTTTTTATTACATAATTTAGTTACAATTTCCTCAATTGTAGGTATCAAGTAATGTTCTTTAATTAGGACTTTATTCAGGTCTTTAGGATCAAGGCAAATTCTTAATGAACCATCTTTCTTTTCAATTACTACTAAATTACTTACAAAATTCTTAGAGTGATCGACCTTCTCAATGACTCTGTGTTTTACCAAAACATCCAACTTGTCAGCAAGACGTTATCTCAGCGCATTAGGGATTCGTCGTGGTGGTCTCACTACAGGCTCCACATTTGATTGAATGCGCAGTTTCAGTGAACTTCTGAATTCACCAACACCCTGAAACAGTTCAACATTATCATTAATAATGCAATGTTTCTTATTATTAATTAATTGACAATCCTTCATCATATTAACATTATTATTTAACAATTTTAATGCTACCAATGAGCTCAATCCCAAGATTGGTTTAACTTGTTTTTTAATAATTATAAACTCAATGTTTATGTTTTCATCACTATTCTTAGGAAAAACTCTTAAAATGGCTTTCCAATCGGTATTATTTTTGTCCCTCCAAATACCTCTATTATTGTTTTAGTCTCAGACATTCTTATTTTATTATCATCACAGACTATTTTCTTTAAGTCATTTAAACTAATCACATTGATCTGTGCCCCAGTGTCACATTTAAAATTTACTCTTTTATTTTCAACCCTAAGTGACTCTGTCCATTCTTTTTTATTGAGATCTATAGAATAGACTAGTCATATATCTTGAACATTATTACTACTCTCATGATTCATTAAATCATTCACTTGTTTCCTAGAAAAAGTACAACCCGCTCTAAAATGATTTAATTTTTTACAATTACTACATTTTTTACCAAATGCTGGACAGTTTCTCGGTCCATGTTCCATATTACATTTTTTACATAAATATAAATCTTTACTGAAATGTTTTTTACTTTGAGAATTACTCTTATTATTACACAAATTGTACTTATTAGTATACTTAGCTTTTTCAACTGTTGTATTATATTGTTTGTGCGTTTGACCGCTTGCTTGTACTGTAAACACTTTCGAGTTATTTAATGACTTGACATGTTCTTTGGAGATCTCCGCTGCTCGGCAAATATCCACAGTCTTCTCCAGGCTCAGATCTTTAATTTCTAGCATCTTTTGTTGAATGCGCTGCTCTCTTATCCCAATTACAATCCTATCCCGCAACATTCTATTTGTCTGTGATTCAAAATTACAGTTTTCAGCTAATTTTCTTATGGCAGTGTAGAAAGCGTCAAAAGATTCTCCATCTTCTTGCATTCTTTTGTTGAAATTGTAGCTATTTATCACCTCATTTTGTTTAGGTTTGAAATGTTCATCAAATGCTTTGATTATTATATCGAGATTTTCTTTTTCTTCCGACTCAGGCCCCTTGAGTACATTGAAATACAACTCTTGAGCTTCCTGCCCTATGCAATTTAACAATATTGCCGCTTTACGTGATTCTGACAATCTGTCGTAGCCAGCAGCTAATATAAAACTTTTAAACGATTGTTTGAATCTCTGCCATTGTGGCCAACAATTTTCTATTTCATCGAGCTGCAGGCTTTGTGGCATTTTGTATTCCACTGCACACATTTTACTTATGTCGCTCTCAGTCATTTATTTTCTTAGTATTAGCTAATCTGTCTGATGCCTTACCACCGACGCGACTCGTGGCGTGTTTCCAAACCGAACTTAATTCTGTCGTGGATGATGCAATACTCCTTGATGAGCGTTGCACCGGCTGCGCCATGTAATATACGACGTCGTCGTATATATATTTTAAATGAAGCACGTTCCCTTGTAATACTTTATTAATATTATAAGAATGCACAATCTAGACAACTAAATAACTAAACAGCAGTGAGATCTATCTGTCACGCTTACAATATATGACAAGTGACAGTTATGTCAAGTTACGTTCCATTACAACATAAATTTTGAAAAAAAAAACGGAAACTGACCTAGCTGCTGGAGTAGATGAAAGTACTCTCAACCTCTTGGGTACAAGGGGAGTTTCCAGAGGTTGACTCTCTGGAAGGTCATCCACCATTCCACAGCGAATTCTGAAATAGCCAATAAGCACTGTGAGAAATATCTAAGATTTTTTATTTGATAGCCACTGGAAACTGAAAAACCACATGACACGATATGAGCCAGAAGTATCTCACCGGTTGTTCCTGTCTGATTCGACTGCAATGCAGAATGGCATTAAGTTGTATATGAATTATAGTATATAAAAAAATTAAAAGAAACAAAAATAAAGTTAAAATAAATAAATTAATAATTTTGAACATTACTAATAAAAAGTTAGTACGATCTGGAATCCGTAGGTCTGGCATGGGCTGCCACATTGCCCTGAGCTGCCACGCCGCCACGGCCTGCCACGTCGCGACGGGCTGTCACGCCGCCACGGGCTGCCACGCCGCGACGGGCTGTCACGCCGCCACGGGCTGCCATGCCGCCACGGGCTGTCACGCCGCATGCCGTTATAAATAAAAAATTTAACAGGAATAAAAATTTTACTTTGCTTTATTTTCTTAGAATCTAACTTAATTTTATTACGTTACATAGAATCTTATATCTTAATTTATGCATAAGTTACTGGCACTAAGGAAATGCTCATTGAAAGGTAACAATCTCAGATTATTCAGCAGTAATAGTCTCTTATATAATAATCTCTTAACCCATGGATCGTCCGGCTGTCATTAGCTTTCATTCTAGAATCGTCCGCCGTTATTTGACACGTAATTCGATCCGCCGCGCCGACCGACCGACCTGCTTTAAATTTACGATTTCATGTCATTTTATATAAGATTAATACACATATCGTACATATTTAGAAACTAGATAATATTACCCTTCTATATATCTACAGTTTTTGGACCTTTCAATGAAAGGCTTTAATTACAATTACAAACTAAAAAAGGAATTATGATATTTTCGTCTTTTACTTCGATTTATCGCCCTGAATTAGATTAAAGTTCATATATATGTTAGTAAATACTTTCTCTTTACATTCTCTAATAGATATTTATCTAACACAAACAAACAATAACACAAGCTGAATTGTTATTTTAACATACGGTCGTTTCAAATTTCAGGTACTTGAAAGTCGTTGAGCAAAAACAAACATCCACTTGACTCTATTCCACTTGACCTCATGTTTACATTTGACTTCGATCTGTATAAATGTTATTGTAATTTGAAAGTTAAGAATACTAGACACCAGTAACAATACATTGTAAACGTTTCAAATGATTATTTTTTATGAAATTATGCTACAAAAGTACCCTTTGATTTCAATGACAAAATTAATGTGTTTAGAAAATTTGCAATAACACAAAAACTACTGCTTAGTTTTACAAAGTAAAGGATGCTTCATAAACTACTTTAAATAAGCTTTTAATAAAATCATAAAGGATTTCTCTAGTCTTTATAAATAAAATAAAAATAAATAAATAAAATGATGTTTTTTCCATACAAAACCATATTTCCTGGGCTCACTGTACATGGATTCGACTTTTGTAAAAAAATAATTTTTTATTAAAATTATTTTATGAAAAAAATTATTTATATTTATATAAATTTATTTATTTATAATAATTCCTCCTAATATAAAAACCTCAATACGGATGTCTATGGGCGTCGATCTTGTCGAAATGGCTCCGAATGCTAGGTGAAAATATTTTAAATAAAACAATAAAAAATGATAAAAATGTTTATTTACATGTAAACAATTAATATATATATATACAATATACAAATATACAATATATACAAACAACAGCGATCTCTCTCCGTGTGTGTGTTTGTGTGTGTTTTTGTTTGACGGCTCAACTGTATTTTGTGTACCATCGAATTTTGGCCTGAATTTTTTTTTACAGATAGGTCTTTATTTATGAAGTTCTTATGTTAAATCCTAAACGTAGGAAACAAATACTTTTTGAGATATAAATTTTTTAAATGTGTTAATTTCATACAACTTACGTCAATTTTTTACGTAAATATTTTCTGTGTGCTAAGAATAGAACTACGGTGAGAACTAGGGTGCTAAGAATGTGCGCCAAGAAGTCCAGCTGGTATGCAAGGAAAATTAAAATACTTAAAACAAAAATAATTACAATGTTAAAAATAATGACCACACCTGAACTTTGCTTGTGAACTACATTTATTTACACTCAGATAACGTTTCCACGTTATTCACGAGGCCAATATAGTAAATTACTCGCGTAAAACGCATAACCCTACGAAACAAGTATGTTCTTGGGATCAGGCCCAGGTTTAAAAACAGAGACTGATATGACTAAATACAGCTAAGTGACACGTAATAGAAAGGGTGGCTCACAGTTTGAATGAAATGAAAATGTTTTTATTCAAAATAGAATTATAAAAATTACATTTTGAACGTAAACAATTACATCTACTACAGGTTCAACCCAAGCCGGCTTAACACAATGGCAACATTTAGCATAGCCTACGAAACAAGTATGTTCTTGGGATCAGGCCCAGGTTTAAAAACAGAGACTGATATGACTAAATAATGTATGGCACCCTATCCCTACGACAAGGTCTTGGGTTCGGTACTTGTGCGCCAAGAAGTCCAGCTGGTATGCAAGGAAAATTAAAATACTTAAAACAAAAATAATTACAATGTTAAAAATTTAAGATTGTTGTTGACCACAAGATAAATACCACTACCACCACAAAATAAATAAATTCAGAAAAAAAAGATGGCAGCCAGATGAATAAAAAAAAATAAAAAAAAATGGAAAAAAAATAAAAAAAAAATATTTATTACTGTGGTATGTCTTGTAGCACCCCACAGTGCACAAAGCTACACCACACGCCGGACAATACGTTTGGACTCTCTTCCGGCATACAACGCATTAACAGCGGATCTTTTCAGCCTTGCTGTACCCCGGAATAAGTCCGTATTCCTCCGGCATGTGGTCGAGATGCGCTGGTGTGAAAATACGCTCGGTTTGTGGTGCTGGTAGTACTAATGGTGGTAGTGGTGATGGTCGTGGCTTGTGGTGGCGATGCAGAATTTCCGCCACAAGGCTTTGGCGAAAAGCCCTGTGCGTAATTTTATCAGTGAAATTTGGATTTTTTGTTACTAAAATGTAAGCATTTAAAACAGTTACATTGAGGAGGCGTCTAAAGAATTTCTTGTACCAGATGCGAGTACGTTTCCTTTCAACAGGATAGGTACTCAGCATCTGGTCCTTCTTATCCACCCCCCCATGCACACGTTATAATCATGTATAACGGTGGGCTTCGTCTGCCCAGTAGATGCAGTGTGGACGCCGGGACCGTGGTATGTCGAGATCATTGCCACGCGGTTCTGGTCTCTCCATACCAAGATGTCGACGTTCCCACTCCACAAATTTGGCCGATGGCCATTTCATTTTTCTGTAAATTTTTGATACAGTCTGGTACCCCTCGGCGGTTAGTCCTTAGGGTACCAACACAATCGAATCCTTTTTTTTTTAATGTCGCGCTAATACTGGGCTATTGTAATAGTTATCCATCCAGATAACATGACCCTTGTTTTCGAGGCCCGACAGGAGCTCGCAAACAAGGGCCGGTATCACTCCGGATGGACAACCGTCGGAAGTGCTTTCCTCGCGCCCGGCGTGTACCTTGAAGCGCCAAAGGTATCCGGTTTGGGCCTCACACACTTCGAAGGTTTTAATACCCGCAGACGCGGCTTTGTTTTTTATAAATTGCTTAATGTTAAGCCACCCTTTCCACTGAGTCAGGGACTCGTCAATTGACACGTTCCTGTCTAAATTGTACAGGTTTTGAAATTGCCGATTTAAGTGATCGACAATAGGGCTTATTTTAAATATTTTTGCCTCACTTTTGGACATTGCACCCAGAGGGGTACTATTATCACTAAAGTGAAGGCATTTATTTAATAAGGTAAAACGGTTTAAACTTAAATACCGCGCAAAGTTCGGCGTGGTCATTAGGTCGTCTTTCGTCCAGTATTCTGTGAAATCCGTCTTGACGCATATTCCTGTTCCTAACATAAAACCAAAGTAGACGTATAACTCGTCAACATCGGTATTATGCCAACGAGTTATACGGCTACTTGGTTGTAAGCCGTAACTTCACGGTTTATTATAGATAACTCGATCTCACTTCTCGGTGTGTTCGTCTGATTGCTTGATCCCGCTTCCACAGCTCCAGGTACTTTTCGAAAGATAAGATTTTTTTCGACATTCATAATTATTATTATAGTTCTTTTTCACATAAATATTAAATTGCAAGATGTCGAATTAAAATATTATTGTGAAGTTATAACGTGTGTCAATTATTGAGTTCTCCTACCCGCAACCGATACGCCCACTGATTACTTTACCTGATAGAGACGGCCAAATGCTTACATCAGAAGTGGGATGAAAACGGTTAAGAAGAGAGGAGACACGTTCTGGGAAGGAGTCTTCGACTATATCGGTCAATGGCCTGCGTGGCATGGAAGCATTACTGACTTCAGTGGAGGCTGCTAACCAACCACGGCAATGCAGCTTTCGGCTAGCAAAATTCGATCCAGATCAGATCCAGAACCAGAAGCTCATGAGGGCTCGTGCAGAATTACTGAAGTCATAGTAATGAGCCAAGGAAAAAAAAACACATGGCGATAGTCTAGATACAGTGGCAAATGATGTTCGAAATACAAAAAGAACAAAAGGAAAGAGAGTCATTATCCTGGCTATATAGCCAGGATAATGACTATGCTGGGCTAATGGTAAGCGTGTTCAACCATAGACGCGAGGTCCAGTGTTCGAATCCCGGGGCGGCCAAAAATTGTTATTCGATTTTTTCCATTTCTGATAACGGTCTGGAGTCGTGGAGTTGACGGTGTTACGTCGCCGTGCCTCGGAGAGCACGTTAAGCCGTCGGCGTCGTCCCAACGCCTGATTTCACTTTGGTCGTGCGGGAGTGCCGTCCCATCTAAATATGAGAACAAGGGAATAATAATAAGAAGGGCACTTGTATTAGCGCTTGTGCACTATAATATGTTTGTGCAGATGGCACGTCTATATAAAGGGCCGCCATAGCCGAAATCACACATATACTCCGCGCGTCGGCAGTGTGCCTGTTTGCGGCGCATACGTGCCAAATCGTCTAAGAGGATAAAGGTAAAGGTTGCTACAATCACTGATGTTGCTAATGCGAGATTGTATTGAGACTTTGGTAAGAATATTCCTATGTTATCATTATATATAAGACTGTGTCAAAGAGCGCGATATCTTTTTTAAAGAAAATATAATAATAATAATAATAATACATTTATTGCCTTAAAACATGGTACATAGCAGGTGTTACATAATAAGAAGTTCACATGTTTAGCTACACTTAACAATAGCATGCAAAAGTAGGTTATAAAATTAGAGATATATTTTATAAAGTATCGCAATATTCTTAAGTGTTCAAACAATATTTACACAGCATTTATCATATATTGCTTCGATACAGTAAAAGCTATTGGTAAGAGTCCACTCATATAATTTGTTTCTAAACATTGTTGGCCTTAGCTTCTTTAAGTCATTTGGTAGTTTATTATATAACTTTACACACATATTAAGGCAGCTTTTATTATACTTTGCTACTCGCGGTTTGTCATAAGTAACAAGCTGATGTGGGTCTCTTCGACTACGAGGATTCATATCTTCGGCTGATATGAACAGATGCCTATGTACGAACATGTTTATTTCAAAGAAATAAAGAGACGGTAGCAGCAGCAAGCCAAGTTGTTGGAATATTTGTCTGCAGGATTCATCTGGCCTAAGCCCACGAATAGCCCGAATACACTTTTTTTGCGCGATAAATGCTTTATTATGATCTGTGCTGTTGCCCTATAGTACTTAGCCATAACGCAAGAGAGATTCTACGTATGCACGGTATGTCATAATAGCCATTTTTGTATTCGTAATCCTTTTTATTTGTTCAAGTGCAAATGTAAATTTATTCATTTTTGTAGATAATTCATCTATATGTAATTTCCAGTCCAGGTTTTCGTCTATTGTTAATCCTAAGAATTTTAAATGCG
Organism: Calycopis cecrops; assembly: GCA_001625245.1. Taxonomy (NCBI): domain Eukaryota; kingdom Metazoa; phylum Arthropoda; class Insecta; order Lepidoptera; family Lycaenidae; genus Calycopis; species Calycopis cecrops. The sequence goes on along the minus strand of LUGF01048396.1, from coordinate 22,492 downwards.
TCACTTCTTTGAATTGTAAAATATTTATGTTCAATTTATTTTTATTATTATTTCCCCTATTTAATTGTATGTATTTTGATTTGTTTATATTTATTATTAGATTATTCGTATTAAGCCATTTCATTAAATTCGTAATTGTATTATTTATTTCGTTTTCATGATTATTGATTGCATTATGAGTTTTATTTGATGTTACAATTATCGAAATGTCATCCTCCATGCCTCCTCCGACAATTGACCTATTGGGAGAAGTGAATTCTCTATTATGGCAGCACCATGTATGAGCACTTTGTGCAAAGTAAGGTTCATCGGCTGTCACGAATAATGCTGCACGTATAATTTGGCGGTATCTAGTGCATACTCATCATAATTCGTGATGTCAATAATGTATCCGGTTGAAATTGCATCTAAAATTACTTTCAGAGTCTGTAAATTAAATCGAAGTTCACTCCTTTTATGTCGGATGCCAATTGGGGGTTCTCGAAAATCTACGACTGGTGTTCTTATCATTTGTATTCCCATAGTTGGACTTAGGCATGTCAATATGTAACCCAATTTCAATTTTAAATCTGTCTTGAATTTTTTGTTTAGCGGCCAATTCCAAGTCTTTCTTGTGTCCTTTTTTTTTCTGTTTGTATTTTTGAAGTTTTAATGTATAGTCCAAATGCAAAACACTCTCAAAAATTCTGATTCTGATTCTGAAGTTTCAGGACTTTAGATTCCTAAAATTATTTGAAGTGGCTTTACAAATAAAGCATCGACTGGTAGACTTAGTGTCGGTTGCAGCATTGCAAACCTTGCCATCAATGTTGGTAGATTTTATTTCTAATTATTTCTATTTCGGTAGGAACCAAATTCTTTACCGATTCTTCAACGTTACTGATTTTTCTTTGGTCACATCATTGCATTCTTTCGGGAATCTGAATCTTATAGGTCGGCAATACCGGGGCGAAGATGGAGAAGGATTCTCCCAAATAACTTTTTTTGTTATCCTTGCCACAACGTATTTGTAAAGGGACAAATGAGCTCAAAAATATATTGGCGTCCGAATCAGCAGGATTTTCAAACTTTTGTTTATATCTGGCTTGCTAGGAGCCATAACATCCCCATAATTGATAAAGTCTGTCTATCTTCTTCACTAATAGTTAAAAGTACTTCTTCTAAGTACACTGAAAGACGCATTAGCGTTATGTCATTAAGACTTTGCAAAATACTTCCTGCATACAGACTCGTCAAATTTATGTGCTGTTCAGGTGGATAGCATTCTTCTTTGGCCTATAATATATAATCTGTCGTAGCAAGGATAAAGCGACTTATTTGTCTTATGTATGATTACACATTGATTTTTTTTTTATTTTAAAATGTCTTTATTTACATAAATAATTAATTTTTGTAATACAAAAGATCTTATTCTAATTGTATTCTAATTAAAGTATACTGTTATGCAGGCTGAGGACACCTTTATAAACATTAAACAGGTTGAAAATACTACTATTCAAAACATCACATAATATTATTATTTAAGACATTATTAAAGATAAATTACGACGTTTTAGTGTAACTATCGTAATAGTATTGTTGAAGGTATATGTTTATGTTTAAATTTAATCAAATATTATTAAGTTAACAATTTTGTTATCAAATATAAAGTTATTACTTTTAATAGTTCGTATAGCAAATTATAAGCAAAACTGAGGGTACTTTGACAGAGCGTAATATCGCGCCGTCGCGCGTCGGTCAGCCGGTAAGCGAGCCAGTGTTATCTGTTACGTAGGAAATAGTGATGGGGCAAGCGGTAAGTATTGTAAGTATATCGATATGGTAATGTGTCAATATTAGCTGAGCAGATATTTCATATTAATGGATTTTTATGTGTTTTATTTATTATGAAGGATTTATGTGATAATTTTAAGATAAAGTTTTTTAATGGTGGATATTAAATTTTTTGATGTAAAATTTTGAGGTTCGATCTGAATGGTGTGTTATAAGCGGTTTTGATAGCTTTATTTTGGACACGTTGTAGTTTTTCATATTAGGAGTCAGTGATACTACACCACGCCGGTGCACCATATGTCAAGGACGGCCTTACAAGAGTTGAATATATACGTAATTTTGTAGCGGTGCTGAGATTCGATTTGCGATTGAGAATAGGTCTGAGTGCATTAAGTGCTTTAATACCTTTAGTACAGAATGCATCGGTGTTTTTAATAAAGTTTATTTTGCAATCCAAGAGTACACCTAAGTATTTGACGGTTTTACTCCATTTTATTGGGTATCCGCTGATTTTGACTAATCTGGTTGGTGGGTTGCGCTTTCGAGTAAATAGTATGCTTTCCGTTTTTGATGCGTTTAATTTGAGTTTCCAGTTGGCAAAGTAAGATGTGAGTAGTTCTAGGGAGAGCTATAGGCGGCCTATAATTAAGTCTATATCGTCTGATATGGTGAATGTTGCTGTGTCGTCAGCATAGATGGCAAGGTTTGTGTGAGGCTGTTTCGGTATATCATTTAGGTAAAGTATAAAGAGGCACGGACCAAGGATTGAGCCTTGCGGTACGCCAGCTGGAATGAATTTAGGGCTAGAAAAGTGTTGTCCTTTGTAAACTGAGAAAGTACGACCATTCAGGTAGTTCTTAATGAGTTGCACGAGTTTAAGTGGTACTTTATTTATAACTAATTTATGCAACAGACCCTCGTGCCAAACGGTATCGAACGCTTTTTCAACATCGAGCAGTACCATACCTGTGCTTTTATGTTGATTAAGTCCGTGGGCAATATGTTCAACTACTCTTGTCAGCTGCTGGGAAGTCGAATGAGATCTACGGAAACCAAACTGCTCCGGTAGTAAAATTGGTTCTAAGAATTTTGAGAGGCGAATTAGTATAATTTTTTCGAATAGTTTACTTAAGCTGGGAAGCAGACTGATTAGGCGATAACTAGCAGGAATAGTTCCGTCTTTGCCTGGCTTCTTAACTGGCAGAATTTTTGCAGTTTTCCATAAGGTGGGAAAATAATTTAATTTAAGGCAGCCATTCATGATTTTTGTCAGATAAACAAGACATTTTTGGGGTATATTTTTAAGTAAAATGTTATGTAAACCATATATCCCAGGAGCTTTCCTCATCTTAAGTTTACGTAGGAGTAACCGGATTTCAGAGGGCCGTACATAATAATCGGTAGGCTCATCAGCATTTATATATATATATATATACGCAAACGAGCAGTCGGAGCCATTTTCATGACTACCGGCGCCCACCAACATCCGCATAGAGGCTATACAGATGCGCTGCCGTCCTTTCTCCTCCCACCTCCATGGGCCACCGGCTACTTACACACCGCACGAAACGCGACAGCACAGCTGTCACTTTACGCCGGTCTCGTGTAAGCGAGAGGTACCTCCCCGGTCGTGCCGACCCAATTCGACTGCATGCCAGCATGCAGTGTGGCACTACCTCTTACTAGCATTATTTGATTCAAGTACAGCCATAGAGTTTTGAACAACTACCTCTGTGTCATGACTGGCCGACCAGTATTTAGTTAAATTCATGTTAATGGCGAATGCATCAGCTAGGGTTTCACATTGTTCCTGGGTATTTGTTGTGAGTATCCCATCATGATTTTTTAGTGGTGGGATAGTTAAGGTCTTTCGGCTGATGGAGTTAGCTATGCGCCATATGTCTGAGCTCGGATTGTCTGATTTAGCTAGCTTTTTATTCCAAACAGTGTCGTTAAGTTCCGAAAAACTGCATTTGATATTAGATTGTAGTTGGTTTTGATGAGTTTTAAATAAGTGGAAGTAGATTATTCGTGAACAAAACTTTTATTTTAGTTAATTACAAATTTGCATGTAGTGCTCGTAGTGTCACAGATGAGAAGAAGGAAGTAAAAAAAAGTGTTGCCAGAGACAACTACAGATACAGATAAACAAAAAAATTATCATAACAAGAAAAAGGCACATTATTTAAAACATTTCAATACTCTCTCCAAATTAGTGCCTTCTGTTACTTAAAACACAAAGTACAACTATATAATACAAAGCTTTATAAACACAATATAATAGTTACAAGGTTTTATTTTTCAAAAAGAATTGAATTACTTATAATTATTAAGTTTACACATTCCTATGTTGCTTCTCATAGATATGAATTTAACCTTAGACAAAGCTTTAGTAAATATATCAGCATATTGATAGTTAGTATTTACATATTTAAGGCTGATAATATTGTCATAATATTTTTCTTTAATAAAGTTGTATTTAATATCTATGTGTTTGCAACGTTTGTGAAAATCACTATTCTTTATGACACTAATGGCACTTTGATTGTCAATGTTTATAATCACAGACTCTTGTTTATATTCACTCATCTCCTGTACAGCACGATTATCTCCACTTTGGTGCTCGGCAAATCTCGTTACTTATCGGGAGAGATCGGAACACGAGATACATTGCTGCATATTCATACCACCCTCCTAATGTAGTACAGT
>LUGF01048396.1:0-17289 GCA_001625245.1 Calycopis cecrops | reverse complement strand
TCAAATATTATATGGGAGTCAATTCTAGGATTTTATATACTCTATGTAAAATCTTCGTGTTTCCGATTTAAACCGAGAAATACCGAGCACCAAAGTGAAGATAATCCTACTGTAACAGTTGTCTTAACCACACAGCTTCTTTAGTGGCAGCACAAGCGGCCATGAATTCTGCCTCTGTAGTAGATAAGGCCACTGTTTGTTGCCTCTGAGATGACCAGGAAATAGCGGCTCCATTTTTGACAAATACATAACCAGTTGTTGAACGCCTAGATTCAACATCATTTGCAAAGTCAGCATCACTGTACCCCACTACATCAGTGTTGTCTGGCTTTGACATGTAGCACAATCCATAATCTTTAGTATCTTTTAGATACTTGAGTATTCTTTTGACAGCATTCCAGTGAGATTCATCATGACAATTTAAGAATCTACTTACCTGACTGACTGCAAACAAAATGTCTGGTCGGCTTACAGTTGCTGCAAATATAAGAGATCCCACAGCTTCTCTATAGGGATACTTTCTATCAGGTTGCCCATCAGTTTTCATGAGTTTCACATGTGGATCAGCTGGCACACTGTTAGAGTTTGCTTCAGTCATGTTAAATTTCTTTAATAATTGATCAATATATTTAGTCTGGTGTATGAAAATATAATTATTAGATTTTTCAATTTGCATTCCTAAAAAGCAGGAAACAGAATATGTTTTGACATCAAAATCAGTTTTCAGATTATTAATTACTTCGTGTAAAATTGATTTATCTTTACAAAATAAAATGCCATCATCAACATACAGCCACAGATAACATGTCATCTCTCTAATTAGTCCAATATAAATACACTGATCTGCTTTACTTCTTTTGAATCCAAATTTATTTATAACTGAATTGAATTTTGTATTCCAACATCTTGGTGCTTGTTTTAAGCCATATAGGGATTTGTTAAGTTTACATACCATGTTTGGCTTGCAGTCCAATCCCTCAGGTGGAGTCATATAGATTGTTTCCTTCAAGTCACCATACAGGAAAGCAGTGGTTATATCAAATTGGATCATTTCTAATTTCTTCTGAACTGCAATTGATAATAATAGTCGTACGGAGTCATACCTGACTGTTGGTGCAAAAGTTTCATCAAAATCAATACCTTCAATTTGCGAATATCCTTTTGCACAGAGTCTAGATTTGTAGCGAGGGCCTGCTGGGTCATCTTTGATGCGAAACACCCATTTACATCCAATAGGCTTAGTATTTTCAGGCTTTTCTACCAATGTCCAAGTTTCTTTGGTATAATGTGATTCCAATTCTTCGTTTATAGAAGATTTCCATTTTTCGGACTCGGTTGAGGTTAAAGCTTCTTTATAACTCAGAGGAATAGAATTAATCTGGTCTCCGCTGTAGCATAGAAAAGTTTTATCTACATTTAATTTTGATAATTCTCTGTTCCTTGGTCTCAATGTCATTTTAGGTGTTGACAATATTTGAACATTTTTATTTGGCTTAAATTCGGGATCTAAATTTTCTTCTTGCTCTGACACATATTCATTAGTGATGTTCCAAGTATCCGACATTTCATTAGAAATAACAGATGTATTATTGTCATTTTGTTCCAGTAATGGATCACTGATAGTCTCTTCCTCTGTCAGATTTACAGGAAGATAGTTTCTTTTTATTGTGGACTCTAAGAAAACAGCATCTCTGCTTTTTATCACCATTTTATTAGTAGGTATTATAAATTTATAACCTTTTGTATTATCACAGTATCAGTAGTATAGTATGAATATAGCTTTCTGTGATTTTCTGTCCCACTTTTTACGCTTTTCTTTTGGAAGATGAATCATTGCTTCACAGCCAAATATTCTTAAATGACTTATATTTGGTTTTTTATTAAACCATAATTCTTCTGGAGTTTTAAAATCTAGTGAACGTGTTGGACATCTATTTATAAGGTAAGCAGCTGTATGTATTGCCTCTGCCCAATACGGTTTGGAAAGATTTGCATTGATTAATAGGCACTTGGCTTTTTCGACAAGTGTACGATTCATTCGTTCGGAAACACCATTTTGCTCAGGTGTATAAGCCACTGTGGTTTGATGAATTATACCAGCTTTTGTCATAAACTCAGAAAAATTGTTATTTATGTATTCCAGTCCATTGTCTGTACGCAAACATTTTATACGACACTCTAACTGATTTTCAACTTGACATTTAAATTCTTTGAATTTATCGAGAGCTTCGGATTTCCTTTTTAAGAAGTAAACAAATACTTTCTTTGAAAAGCCATCTATAAATGTGATGAAGTATTTGGCACCACCAATGGAAGTGGTCTCCATCGGTCCACATATATCAGAATGTACTATTTCAAGTAGTTGTGTAGCTCTTGATTGACTAGACTTAAATGGCAGGCGTGTTTGTTTGCCTTCCAAACAAGTCACACAGGTCACATTGTCATTTTTGTTAGATAATTGAACACCTTCTGTACTTTCCTCAATTTTCTTTAAATCATAATAATTCAGATGCCCCATCCGCTGGTGCCACAGATAAATATCTTGTTTATCAACGTCAGATATGTATGCATTAACATTATACATATTCAGCCGGTACATATTGTTGATTAATGTGGCTGTTGAAACTATTTTCTTTCTATTGCTGTTTAATATTATGCAGCCTTTATTGTTAAACTTTACTTCACCACCGTGATTTACAATTTGACTGACTGAGAGTAAATTTGTTGCTAACTCGGGCACATATAAAACATTTTGGAATAATACTTTGTTACTCTGACCCTTATCATCACAAGTATTCAAAATCAACTCACCAGAGCTTTCAACAGGTAAAGTTTTATTATTTGCAACTTTAATGGTCTTTACTAGTGGCACTGTTTCATTTTGCAATAAATGTTTGTGTCTGGTCATATGCATCGAGGCTCCGGAGTCTATATACCAGGCGTCACTGTTACCAGCAGAAGCTATGAATGCAGCGGCATAGCTAGAACTGTCATGTTTCTCTTTCTGCTTAGACTTGCACTCTGTGCTTATATGACCATATTTGTTGCATTTGAAACAACGAGGACCTTTTTGAATAGATTTTTTAAATACTTTTCTTTTTAAATTAGTTGTAAATGCATTTGTATCACTATTACTCATCTTCACATCCTGAAGAAGTTTAGCTTTAACTGAATCGGCACTTATTTTCATACCAGAACTCTCTATGGCTATTATCATAGGCTTGTATGTTTCAGGTAGACCTGAGAGCAGTAGGGTACCCAACCACTCATCATCTACTTTAAATCCGATATTGCGCAGCTTATGAGCTGTAGTGATTATTTTACTGACATATTCTTCTACATTCTGACACTCTGCGAGGGTCGTGGTACATAACTCACGAAGTAATCCTACTCGGCGTGTAAGCCCTGAGTCATCAAACGCGTTTGCCAGGTTTTCCCAAACTTCTTTTGCTGACTTCGCGTCTTGTATGTGAACATAATTTATCGAATCGACTAGTAAGATAATCTTTGATTTAGCTTTGAGATCGCGTTTTTTGTTTTCTACGCTGCCATCGCCATTTTGATTTTCTATACAGTCCCATAATTATTCATGTTCAAGGAAGGTTCTAACAGCAAATCTCCATGTGGAGTAATTTTCACGGCCAGTTAGTTTCTCTATTAATGTCAGCGGGTTATTAGAAGACATTTTTAATACTTGCGAAACTTTTACTTTCACGATGCACGTGTCTTGTAGGTTATGTTCTAACTTTTTTACTTTATTTACTTTTTTTGACTTTTAGGGCATCTGGGCCCATAACCTGATGAGTTTTAAATAAGTGGAAGTAGATTATTCGTGAACATAACTTTTATTTTAGTTAATTACAAATTTGCATGTAGTGCTCGTAGTGTCACAGATGAGAAGAAGGAAGTAGAAAAAAGTGTTGCCAGAGACAACTACAGATACAGATAAACAAAAAAATTATCATAACAAAAAAAAGGCACATTATTTAAAACATTTCAATAGGTTTATTTCAGCATAAAGGATTTTCCTGGTGAATGGATTCTGCTCTTTTATTGCTTTGCGTCGGAGAGCATTTTTGTATTTTATGTTGCTCCTAAGACGTCTAGGCAGTTTAGAGGTGTTGGAAGATGTTATTTTTGGGACACTAATATCACGTGCAGCTAATATGGTGTTAGTGAGATGTTCCACAGCTAAGTTGATGTTATCAGGTGTAGAAAAAATAGTGGGAGTTAACTTTTTTCAGTAGTAGCATCAACAGGAGCTCTTACTATTTAGACAACTTATCACAACGAATCTTATTTTAATAAACATTTTTCAATTTTTACTCATTTTTCCTTTGTAGAACAATAAAGATTTTTAGAACGCATTTATAAATATCTGTTGTCGACTGTGTATTTTATTATTCCTATGTTAATAATTAATTAATATAATAATTTTAATGAATTGATATAATCATCGAAACAATTTTTAATTTCTCTCAATTAATTAACTACTAAATCACCCTAACAACAACAATAAACCAAGAATAATCCTATCATCCTACTCAACCAATTAAACCTCGTTTTTGATCTCACAAATTAAAAATCCAATAATAACAAAGAAGAACAATGTTAAAATACCAGAAGTTGGTTACCCTGATTAATATGACGATGGCAATATTAAGTACTTAATCTGTGATGCCGTGTGGTGACCAGTTGACCACTGCCTTGAGCGTTGCAATTTTATTATTTCTATTTTCTATTACTAAACAAATTAATGTAAATTGTGAAGATAAATCAGTATATTACACGAGAGAGTATTTACTATTTTTAATTTTATTTATTTATAATAATTTCAGTTTTTTTTATACATTTGAGTAAAATTTATTGTTTACGTTGTTTTAAGATTTTGGACTAAATATGGCACGTTGTCTTACAAAACGTAATGAAGTAGGAATTGCCCTAAATATATTAATTTTATTCGAAGAAAAAAAAAAGGATATGGATAAAAGAGTGGTTAAAAAATAGAAAAATCTTGGGTCACTTGAACAAAATAAGATCTTTAGACTCCAAGGATTTCCTCAGCTACACGAGAATGGATGTAACTACATTTAAAGAACTTTTAGAAATGATGCGACCACTAACCACAAAAAAGACATGGCCATGAGAGATGCTGTAACTGCCGAAGAACGTTTAATTACTACATTAAGATATTTATGTACAGGAAGAGATTTGAGGGATCTTAGATTTTGTAGTATTACATCTCAACCATTTTTATCTAAAAGGATTCCTGAGACATGTTGCGATATACAAAGTTTTAAAGAAAACAATCAAGGTTTATATATTTTCATCATTTATTTTTTTATAATTAAAAAAAGAACCTTTATTAATGAAAGAGACTGAGTAGCCCTACTAATCAAGGTTTATTTTCATCATTATCATTTTTGTTCCAATTAAAAATTCCTTTATTAACAAAGAAGTAGCCATAATAATAAAGGTTCATTTTTTTACATAATTTTTTTTTAATAATTAAAAATACATTTATTATTAGGAACAACAGTTGTTGTATTTGTGTGACTGCTGGTGTCTATAGAATGAATTGAATGATCAACTTTTCGTATTCCAAGAGGAGTGAGTATTTTGTTTTTAAAATTCTTATGTTAGGTGCGGAAGATGATGTAACTGATTTTAGAGAAGTTGTTTGCATTTTCTGAGATGAAGATGATGTCTGTAGGTATGGATAGGAAGATGGTCGAATGTATTTAGGTGATGCTGATATAATGGATTTAGATAGTGATGATCGAACATATTTAGGTGATGATGAGAGAATGTATTGAGGTGAGGATTTCTGCTGAATGTAAACAGATGATGAAGACTGTTCTATATATTGAGGTGATGAACATTGATTGCTGTATTGAATTTTGGTAGACGAAGAGCAAGGTTGAATGTGTTGAGATGTGGGATGTGGTTCAATGTACTGTGGTGAGGGAGGTTGTGGATAATATTGTGGTGAGGGAGATTGTTGGTAGTCTTCTGATGAGAAAGATGACAAACGAGAAATACTAGGTACTCTAATTCTACTGTTGGATCTAGAGCTTGACACAATTCTACTCTCAAAGTTAAGATTGCCGGTTTGTGCTAGAAATAAAAGTTCTGAAATTAGCAGTGGCATTTCGATAACTGCATTGGTTGCATGCAAGCATATTTTTATTGAAAAGCCACTTGGAAGTGAATCTTTATTTTATAATCATAAAGGAACTTTCAGTGTAGTGCTACTTGCTGTGGTAAATGCGAATTACGTATTCATGTATGTACACACTTTATCCAATGGTGCTATGTCCGATGGTGGCATTTAAAAAAAAACAGTTTTATAAAAAACTTTTAGACCGTGAATTAAATTTGCCACAGTCATGTCTACTCCCGGGTACTGATAGATAAGTACCTTACAAGGAAAAAATCCAAAACCTTTTGGCCTCCAAGGTCTATTGATTGTGAAGATGTCGCACAAAATATATTCTATGAGGGTGACTGGCATCAAACAGATTGTATGGTGCCACTCGAGTCAATTATAGAGAGTAACTTAAATGAGGGACATTATGTCAGATCTACTGTCATGGAATATTTTAATGGTGCTGATGCTGTTAATTTTCAAGATAATATGATTAATATTTTAAATATGTAAACAGTGTTTTTTTATAGTAAAGGGGGCAAACGAGCAGTAGGAGCCATTTTCATGACTACTGATGCCCATAGACATTCGCATAGAGGTTGTACAGATGCGTTGCCCTCCTTTCTCCTCCTGCGTCTATAGGCCACTGGCTACTTACACACCGCACGAAACGCGACAGCACAGCTGTCACTTTATGCCGGCCTCGTGTAAGCGAGAGGTACCTCCCCGGTCGTGCCGACCCAATTTGGCTGCATGCAAGCATGCAGTGTGGCACCACCTATTTAAAATATATTTATTATCAAAAACAAAATTTTCTATATGGTTGCCAATTTTGTATTTAACATCCTTAGATATTATTACTAAACAAAACTAATTCTATCTAAAGTTTTGACAGAGCTTTCTTATTTTTACTAACTATTTTACTAACATGCCAAATAACACTTAAGTAGTATATTATGTATTTTAACACATGAAAAGTGCAATAGTAGCAAAAACATATATACTACCCAAATCAAATAACCTTGAAAAATTACCTTTTTCTAGAATTTTAGTGTTGAACTTGGCACACATAGATGTTAATGTTTTTGTCAGTGAAGTTGATAAAGAACAATGGCAAAAATCCATACTTAAAATTGTCTGTAATGAAATGGAAGCGATCCATGATAAAAAATACATTATTAGATTTGGCGTTTTATCAGAGCCTACAAATGAGTCTATGTTCTTTCACGAAAGCCGAAAAAAATAGATATCAGTGTTTATATTTTTACGTTACGAATGAACAGTCAACGTTCCGTAACGCACTCGTAATTAATGACTGTCATATTAATCAAATATAGTCAGATATAAACATTTACGGATAAAACGAATTAAGCAATTAGTGCATATAATGATGTGTTAAGTTTACGCGAATATTACACATTACAATATAACTAGTCCGCTTATTAAGGATGGCTATGAGCTATGTAACTATGATTACATAGTGATGTGTCAACTTAAAAGCTGAGATATAAGCATTAACACTGGGGAATCCTCGGGCCTCCCCTGATAATTGTAATGCAGTGCAATGTACGTGCCTTGTTAATAGTAGTACATACTATTAATAATATCATCATATGCAGTAGCATAATATGATGATGGTGAGGACAACTGAATATTAGGACAAATTAAACAACATTTTGAATGACAACTTTTTATTCATCACCTTCTTCAAATATATCATCCAGAAAACCCGCTGGTGCTGAGATATGTTCTTGATATCTGGCCCATCCCAGACACCACACTATGGTCATTGTATGGGCGCAACAGCCTGTAGTGCGCCGACCAACCAAACAACTACAGAAATATTCGACTATGCCAGTTCTGCCAGGAATATTATTTTCTATTATTATGTACACATAATATTGTCTGCGTGATATGTGCCGAGATTTTATTTTACCTCAAATTAAGGTCATTGGGCCATTACCGCCTCTAAAATTATATTCGTTTTGTTGCAAGATTTCGCCCCTGTTCACCTCGATTCTGTACTCACCTTGGGAGCGTATATGCTCGCCGTAATAAGAACGCGCTTGTCTTATTTGGTACGTTCCCAAAGCGAACAGAATGAAGTCACGATATTCCAGGGTTGGAAAATATGATATGTTGTTTCTATTAGCACATATGTTTTCAAATTGGGATGAACGTCTATTCATGTTAAGGGCTTCCACCATGTGTGCCAGATTATTTTCTAAGCCCAGTCGCTCTCGAATAATAGTTATTATTTCAGAGCTATATATATTGTTCTGGAAGCGAACACCAAATCTGTTTAACAAAGCTGAAGCTATTTTAAAATTATGCATCATGTTTGGTAGAGACCGATGAAAATATTCTTGTCTTAGAAACTTAAAGTCTCTTTTAAAATGCCTATTAACGGCCTCTACCACCCATCTGCAAATTGTAATTCATCGGCTTCTATTAGCTTGAGCTGTTGTTAATTGATGTTCACCTTCCAATAGTGATTCTGGCATACATGCTTTATAGCCACATCCCTCTAGAAAACTTATGCTATCTCTAAAACCTCTGTCTAAAATAAACACATCATCACATTCAAAATATTCTCTTAAGGCAGAACCGTCACAAAACAAATTATTCATGATGTCAGCATCTGATGTAGTTGCCTTATAAGGGCCAAAACAATCAAGAATATATCCATCACAAGCAACAATCAGAAAAGGTTTTACTAGATTTCTATACTTATGAAGGGAATAAGTTTGTTTTTGGAATGAGTAGTTTGCACTTTTATGTATATAAATGTAAGTTCCATCACATATGACGATTACATTTGTTCCATTTCCATATAAGACCATTTGGGATCAATAAATTGTGATCCATCAATTCTTCCCTAGATATATGATTAATGCCCAGATTACTTGGGACAAAATCTTTTAGGAGTATTTCTCTCACTTTGCCCATTAAAACTTCTAAAGTTCTTCTTGGAACATTCACCAACGTGGCAATTCTTTCATCGGAATCTCCTGTTCTTAATTTTATTAAATATACTAGGAAACCCAAGGTACCCCTACAAATAGCTCTTATTCGAGGTACTTCATTTATTAATAAATTAAATGTATTTTTAGTACGCCCTACCCAGAACTCAAAGACCCTGTCATCCATTGCCTCAACATTTTCAAAATCAATGGATGCATTAAAAGAATTTACAAAAGAAAATACAAGTTGTATTTGCTGAATTGTAAATGTGGCGTAACTATTTGAGGAATCAAAAAGTGTATCCCACATATTGCCCATCAAATGGTCATCACAAACCCGAGCTTGAGGAGGCAGATATTATTTGTGGTTCCCCAAAATTACTGGTCTTATTTTGTCTGTTATACTTCGCAGTGTTATGCTTCGGCAATTGGGAAATACACAGTGGTGGTTCGTATTGACAGCTCTTCTATAATCTGGTAAAATCACTTCGCTGGCTGAATGTGTTGATTCGTCAGACTGTATGTTCTGTGTCTGCTCCAGCACTTGGGGCTCCTCTTGTGGTAACGCGATCACCTGTAATCTATTAAGATCAGCAGTAGACATTCGACGAGCTTCTCTTTGTACTCGCAACCAGCAAGAGTGGCACACAAAATCACTTTGTGTGATCTGAAATAAAATTATACCTATAACATATACACAATACAATAAAAGGTTTATTCTGCAAACATCCTGAAGTTTGTTCAACTTAAAAAAATCTTAGTTCTTCATATCTATAGTTATGCTTTGTTTCAAGTATAAAGTACTATAGAAATACAGTTAACAAATAAAATAAATAAAGAAGGCCATAAATTATGGGTTTTGTATTAGTATAGTATGCTGAATATGATTATCAGCTAAATATAACTGAATCCTTAACAAGTACTTATTATCAATTGATCAGGTAACCTGATGTTTTGCTGATTGTACAAAATATTAAGTTTGGTATATACAACAAAATATGGGTTGTAGAAAGTATAAATATAAATAGTAAAAATAAAAATAGGACAATGTGGGAATAAAAGAATTATTAATTTCATAGTTTGAGACAAAGGATGTATAATGTTGTTTGAGACAAAACTTTTTATGTGGGACAAAACTCAGTGAATCAAACGAGAAAAAAAAATTAAAAATGATTGACTTACATTGTCTGTATATAAATAGATTCTTATATTATTTAAATCAATTTCTTAAAAAAATATATAGATTTCTAAACAATTCTTAATATCAGACTTGGCACAGCTCTAGTCTACCAATTTACAGTCTACCCCACTAATCTAAACAGGGCCCCAGGGCCCTGTTTAGATTAGTAAATGACATGTTTTTGACATCATCTGTAAGGCGTTCAAGTTTGGTCATAAAGTTATACTTCACCAAAATGCTAAGGTCATAATTAATTGCATGCCTTAAGCGCGAGCGTAGGTATGCTCTACTCTCGCCTAAAAATCAAAAACTGGGTTCGGTCAGAGTTTTATTTTAAATAAATAATAATATAGTGCTTAAAGTAGGTTGGCCTTCATACCACAATAAAAGAAAACATCAATGGTCATTTTTCTAAACAATAAACAGCAATCCAACCCACAATTTAGATAAAAAAAAAACATCGGTTGTCTGTAAAGTCGATTTACTGACGATAGTTGAACGTGACAACGTCTTAAGAAAATACTGATGGAATGGTAGCATTTTTCAAAAGAAAATTTTAATTTCATTTGTTTAATAGATTTGTATGTATATAGAGAAAGAGGTAATTGGAAATGGTATGTTAGATTGCAAGTTATTTGTATAGCAGATATATAGTTCGTCTAATGCATAACAGATGGCGTTATCACGTATCCTACATCGCGCTATAGCTTGCACAAATCTTTTTGGTTAGGGTGTCCATACAAATACCTTACCGTGGTTTCATTAGATGTTACCAAGGGCCATCGGATCTAAAGTTTGACCGTGGGAACATGTAACTGGTCCAATTAAAATTTTTTGTTCCTTTATTTTGCAAATAATCTTATAACATACAATTCAACAGCAATGTGCTTACGGAACGTAATATTGTTCGGTCAATCATTCATTCAAAACAGGACATGTACAATGTACATTTGACAACTAGGTAACGCCGCATGTTGTCAAGTTTTTTGGAACAGCCTGCTCTATCGATTTATAAGACGTTATCACGTCAAAAATGAATTTTTCAGAAAAAATTCTATGAAAAACATATAACATTCTCTCTGTTATCACCATAACTTTTGAAAAACATAACTAATCGATTTAAATTTTATTTCAATAGGTCCTTAAATCTATTGTGACGAACTGATTAGAAAACCATAACTCAATTATTATTCGTTTTATTGTAAAAAATCAAATGTGTACTGTTGAAACTAAAAAATTTACATCTTAGGCAGCCTAATATACAAATACAAAAAATATAAAACCCCTCAACAGTGACGTTTACTCTCAGAGTAAACGTCAAAAATGTGTCAACAGTGAGCTTTACTCTGAGAGTAAAGCCACTTGAGGCTTTATTTTCACAACGTTAGAGTGTATAATTGAATAAATCGCGTTCGCGCACTTAAAACATTATGGTAAGAGACATTCTTTATGGTTAAGTTTTAATTGCGTCATTCATATAAGCTGCCAGCACAATTTTATTAGTCTAACGTTTATTAATAATTTATGTTTACCAACGTTTCTCGACTAAAATTATGTAATTTATATTGGTAATAATCGCTTTTATCTGAAGCAGTTTTTATTTTTACATTATGATGTCTAATAAATATAAAATAACTTATTTTCTTTAAGATTCAAGTTTACCATAAAACTATTTGAAAATTAAAAATAAAAAAAGCAATTTTTGGTGAAAAACGTATATGTTATCATGAGTATCTAATTTAAATAACATACGTATGACACGAGTGCTTAAGGCATGCACATTTGGTTTTAACAAACTTTCTTTTTAGAATATGTTAAGAAGGTAAAAGTAACCATAGCCAGCCAGATAGATATTTTGCACCAAAATGCAAAAGTCATAAATAATTTACAATACGTGTGGACAGCATATTCTAAATGAATTATGAACATTCTAGCTGTTATGATTACTTTTAACTTCTAAGCCATAACATTAATTAAAATCATACAAACCTCTCGTGGTGCTACTCTGCTTTCTATAATAGTAATCATAGACCGTTGTAATTCGGTAGGATTACATCTTAATATTCTATCACTTCGTCTCTAATTAAAGAATCTCTTCGTAATTAAAGAAATAAAATTATTCTTCTTCTAAAATTTTCAATATTTCTTCAGGGTCTTTATAAAAATTCAGACTTCTTTTTGGCTTTGGACGGGTTGAATTACTTCTTTGGCTGTTTTGTAAAATGTAATTACTATTTATCTTCTTCAAGGGCTATGGCAATTTTAGTTTGATATTAGATATTATTTTAATTTCTGGATTTGGTTTGTTTTCAATCCTTCTAAACTCGTATTTAGGATTTTTTGGCTGTTGTCTTGTTTTGAGAGTAATTTCTGAATCATCAAAATTTTGGCAAAAATAATTGGCATATCTTAAATGGAATGGCCTAAAGGTACCGGAATCATTACTGCGTTTGTATCGCTTTCTACAATAGGCATGTCAATTATATTAGTAACATTTACTTCATTGCTTTGATCATACGTTTTTACTTCCAATTTATTGTTTTCAGCTATTTTAAGTTACCGATACCCTTCCTTTTTAAAGATAAAAGTTTTGAAGTAGTTTCTGTTGTCTGCCTTATTGTTCCTTTCTTTTTAGGTTTTACAGGTTCCAGATTTTCAGTTCTTTCCACTTCTTCAGCACTTACACTTTTTTCTGCCACGATATCTAACTTTTTTTTCTTTTTGGGTTCCTTAATATTCATCGAGCGCATTTCCTTTACAAAATTTAAAAAACTGTCATTTACAGCAGTATTAGTTGCTTCTTCATTATCTTCTACTTCACGAGAAAGTCAGTCTAGAACTTGTTGAACGTCTAATGGGACAATTTCACATTTCCTAAATCCAGCTGAAATATTTTTTTCAGCGTTTATACTTAGCTAATCCATTAATAATTTCAACAACATAGGAAAGTATCCTTTTGGAACACATGATTGTGTACTCCCTTCGTCGCTTTTCTTTAATTTGTCTAATAACTGGCGCTGGCAATCATCTTCATAGGTCGAAAAACCGCCACGTCTAAGGGTTGGGTTAAATGGGTTGAGTTAGCTGGCAGAAAAATAAAGTGAATATCTTTCTCCCGGCATAATTTTATAACATTAATTGATAAATCATCATCATCAGCCTATTGCAGTCCACACTGTTGGACATAGGCCTCTCCTATAGCACGCCACTGGCTTCGATCTTCGGCTAACCTTTCCCACTTCCTGCCCACAGCTTTGCGTATGTCGTCACTCCATCTAGTCACACACACACATTACGTTTGCCGGTGCGCGGTCTCCACTCTTGAACCAGTCGACCCCAACGATCATCCTTTCTGCGGCCGATATGACCGGTCCACTGCCACTTCAGCTTGCTAATCCGAGTAGCTATGTCGGTTACCCTAGTTCTCTGGCGAATTACTTCGTTTCGGATTCGATCCCTCAGAGAAACACCGAGCATAGCTCTCTCCATAGCGCGCTGAGCAACTTTGAATTGGTGGACCAGTCGAACCGTGAGTGCCCAGGTTTCGGCTCCGTAGGTCATGACTGGTAGGACGCATTGGTTGAAGACTTTAGTCTTCAGACATTGTGGGATGGGTGACGAGAAGACCCGACGTAGTTTGCCAAACGCTGCCCAGCCTAACTGAATCCTTCTCTGAACTTCCTTCTCTAAGCTGTTTTTACCAAGTTGGAGCGTTTGCCCTAGGTAAACATACTGTTGAACAGCCTCGAGTTGGAGTCCATGTACGGCAACTGGCTCCGGAATAAGGTGCTCGTTATACATGAATTTGGTTCTGTCCAAATTCATCCGAAGGCCTATACTAAGAGAAGAATCAGCCAGGGCATTCAGCATCTGTTGTAGGTCCTGCAGCGTTTCGGCCATAATGACTATGTCGTCTGCAAATCGCAGATGAGAGATGTACTTGCCGTTAATATTGATGCCGCAGTCTTTCCAGTCCAACGTCCTGAACATATCCTCCAGACTGTTAGCGAACAGTTTCGGGGATATAACATCCCCCTGTCTAACGCCTCGTCGTAGGTTGATATCTTCAGAACGCTGGCCCTGTACTTCAACGGTCATCGTTGCGGCATTATAAAGACATCTCATCACCTCGATGTATCGCCAGTCTACTTGGCAACCCTGCAAGGAATCTAGAACAGACCAGATTTCGATGGAATCAAAGGCTTTCTCATAGTCCACAAACGCTAGACATAGGGGCCGATTGTAATCTTCGGTCTTCTGTACAATCTGCCGCAGCGTGTGGATGTGGTCTATGGTGCTGTAGCCGCTTCGAAACCCGGCCTGTTCCGGTGGCTGGTATTCGTCGAGTCTTCGAGCGAGACGGTTCGTGGTGAGTGATAACCCTTGAAAACAACTTATAGACATGACTCAGAAGCGAAATAGGGCGGTAGTTTTTCAGCAAAGTTTTGTCTCCTTTTTTGAAAAACAAAACCACCACGCTTCTGTTCCACGCCTTTGGTGTTCTCCCGGAAAAAAGAACGGCATTAAAGAGCTCTTGGAGCTCCTTTAAGACTGGAGCTCCTCCAGCCTTTAAGAGCTCAGTAGTAATTCCGTCCTCTCCCGGGGCCTTTCCATTTTTAAGTTGTTTAAGGGCTGACACGATCTCATCTCGGCTGATTTCGGGCAGGTCTTCTGTGAGATGGCGGGTAAGTGTGGCTCTTTTGTCCTCAGTACCGGGTTCGGGCCTGGAAGTCTGCGTAGCGTAGAGTTTGCCATAAAGTCTTTAATTTCCGCAAGAACCTCCGACTTAGACGCGACGACATTTCCCGTAGATGTTGTCAGCTTTGCCAGGTGGCTTCTACCCAGAGGCTGGACGAACACTTTCGACCCCCGATTTTGCTCTATCGATTTTATAATCGTGAGCGTGTTGAATGATCGGAGGTCGCGTCGCACAAGCTTCCTTATGGTTTTGTTGCGAGCCTGGCTTACCAACGAAGCTGGCGATGGGTCTGTGCGTCTCTTTCATTAGTCGGAGCGTCTCTTCGGAAAGTTTAGACTTTTTGCCCGTACGCTTACTTCATCCCTTCTTCCCTGAGGATTTCTACCACATTTTCGAGTTTCTGGTCTATGTCATCTGTGGTTTCCAAGACAGCGAATCGATTTTCCAATTTTAACTGAAATTGTTCGGAGCCAACAATGCTTTGGAGTAGATTTGGCCGGAGTGTAGACTTCAACAAACGGTTACGTTCGGCTTTCAACTCGATACTCAGAGTGCCTCGTAGGAGTCGGTGATCGCTTCCGGTTTTAAACCTATTGATCACTGTGACATCTCTGAATATTCGCCGTTTGTCCGTTATGATGAAATCTATCTCGTTTTTGGTCACAGTGTCAGGGCTTTGCCATGTCCACTTCCTTTGGGGCTTTTTCTTAAAGAATGAGTTCATCAAGAAGAGTCCCTCTTTCTCCATGAAGTTGACAAGCATTTGCCCCCTGTGATTTCTACTGCCAAAACTATGAGGCCCCAATCCCCATGCTCGATTCGCCATAAATCTGCACTCCCACTTTAGCATTAAAGTCCCCCATGACAACATTTTAGTGGGCCTTGGAGGTGGAATGTAAGGCTCGAGAGATGTCCTCGTACATATTTTCCATCTCATCGTCCGAGTATGTCGAAGTCGGTGCGTAGACTTGTATAACCTTGAAGCTATACCTCTCGGTCAGTTTAATTATGAGGTACGCAACCCTAGTAGACACACTGGACATTTCTACTATATTGTCATGGAGAGTCTTGTTAACCAAGAACCCGATACGGCCTTGCGACGGCTGATGTCCTTCTCGAAAGTACATTGTATGGCCCGATTCGAGAGTTATGGTGTCCTCGCCCTTTCTTCGGACTTCACATAGCCCCAGAATATGCCACTTAATGTGCTTCAGCTCCTGTTCGAGCTCGACCAGCCTGTCGTTGAGCCGTAGCGTGCGTCCATTGTACGTCGCCAAGATCAGTTGGTGGTTATGGTGGCCTGCCGTAACCCGGGGATTCTTAGCACCCCCTGCTCGACCTTCACCCTGACCGCCACCTTGGCCAGGTATAGCCAAGCTACCGGGAACTGGGGGCCGTGTTGTAGTGGTGCTATTCATCATAAAGGGAGGTGAACAGACATTTTACTCATCACGCTTGTCCAATGCGGGTTGATGAGTGTGCAGTAAGCCAGCTGACTAGGCCTATGGGCGCCACTGTTGGTATCTAAGATACTCCTCCTCTGCCGCCCTAAGTCAACATCTTGCACTGATGCTGACTGTTCTACATTGGCCTCTTAAGGGCTCCTGCCCAGGAGCCCTATGTAGCTTAATGTTGTTTGGTCGGGGACTGCCGAAGCAGCTGATGGTAATATCTTACCATCGTTCCATCATCCGCCACCTATGGACCCCAGTAGTAGCTACAACCAGCCCTACCTAATTGATAAATGTGACGATAAATTGTCTCCTATTAAAACCTTCTTACCTTCCTTCTTTTCCATCTTGCCGTCATCAAGGATATTGAGCCCTTTGACTAATTTACAATACGTTCTGGGTACTTGCATCCTCGTCTTACTATCACCTTCTAGCGACCAGGATCATCCGTCAGATTAGTCTTTTGGTGGGAGGTTAAATAATAATTATCACTCGGTTATTAATACCGTATATTTATATCTTCGATACAGCGACGTGTTCACAGACAATTAGTAAAGTTTGGAGCACCAGCATGTGCTCGATGTTAATACGACTGAGACGTATGCGAATAACTAATAATATACAATCTATATTAAGATTATTCAGTTACCTGGCACTGGTGGTACCTGGGGAGGGAAATAGACATTGAATATACTTAATTGGTTTATAATCCACATCATGGTTTATAATAATTATACATATACTTATAACAAAACACTTAATTGATATATTTTTACTAAAGATTGAAAGTAAGTATACAGGGTGACTGGTAATATGTTCCGATCCTGTTAAGGAGATGTAGATGAGAT
>LUGF01048375.1:20032-30296 GCA_001625245.1 Calycopis cecrops | reverse complement strand
AATGAGGCCCGCTGAGTTTGTTTCGCCGGTTCTTCTCAGGACAGGGCTAGGGTTGAACCACCTAGTCGTCTTAGAAATCCACTTACAGTCAACCATTCGGCATGGAAAGGTCCGGTGTTGTCCCTATTAAATATGGTCTTCATCCAGTTGGCGATAGAGAAACCGAACAGGCTCATGCTGCTTAGTTTCTTCTGCAGTTCCTCTTCAGTGCCAACATTCTCCAACTCTCCCAAGTGCTTTTCGAACTCCTTCTCATCGAATTCCTCCACACTTTCAATCGAATTTGACGCCATTATAAGCGTTATATGTGCGTTTAAATAAGGAGCAACTCAATTCTAAATTCAATAAAATATGTCAGTCACTTTACACTCCACTCGTACACTATCCGTCGGCACGCGAAAGTGAACTTTAAAAGCATGTGTTAAAGTTCAATTCGTTTTACTATATCGAGAAAGTAAATACTATGATGTGACTGGCCTAATAAAAGGAATTTATTATCATAATTTTTAAGTAAAAATTGTTACTAACACATATTTATTGTAAAATCTGTAGTGTATTGTGTTTGTACCTCCCTGGTCGTGCCGGCCCAATTCGCCTGCATACCTCTTACTGAATGTAAATAATAATTAGGTTACGTGTGAATAGTGTCGCTGCAACTTTTTGTGGTTGCGTTGTCGTTGCGATGTGGTTGCGTTGTAGTCACGATGTGGTTACGTCGTATGCTGACATAGTGCACAGTTCAACACTGACGAAATATGTGAATAAAGGGGAGCGGGGGAGTTGGAAGGCCAACAGTTTGAAAAAGCTTTATTAGCCATAGGGATAGTTTGAGACATTTGTTGGTGGATGAAAAGACTGGAACAGTCCTTCAGCCCACATTCTGCAACATGGAACAATTTTATGTCATCATCGTACACTACTACTGACGTCTAACGTGCTGTTTATTAGGACTTGTTTGAATTGTTGAATTATCAGCTTTTACATCTAGGCAAGTATGTTGCACGTTAGCCAACAAAATCAAATCTACAAATATACATTCAACTGAGAAAATAATAATATTTCTGTAAACAATGATCATTCTGTTTACATCCGGGTTTTCATGTAGGCTAGTAGGCACAGATCTCTAAGGTAGACAGCATATCGTGTTTCGTGGAGTTTTGGTTATCCAAAAAGTCGTAATGATAATTACGAATATTATGATCGCTTACTGAATTGTAACTAGAGATTTGTCAATCGTATATTTGTGCCATCCATATTAATATTACAAATACGAAAGTGTTTGTACCTAAGATTCGCTATTTTATTCTTCATAAAAAAATATAATTATAAATTCAATTTTTAGTCCTAGATTTATAAGTGCTTCGCGTACCTTCACAAAGTCAACAGACCCGTGACGTATGAGGCCGGGGAATGCGACGGGAACTTGGGACTCTGGGCACTACCAGCTGTCCATAAACGCCGGCTGCGCGGTACTTACAAATGTCATTTAATTACACAGTAGGTACATTAAAAGAACGTTAAAAATTATTTAGAGTTATGGAAAAGGTCGTATAGCAAATGTTGTTGTAATTTTAAGATATTAGCTATACCTATAGTATAGGTATATGACAGCTTGCTTGTGTTTTGGTTTCTTCATTACATTTATATTCGAAATGTTGCCATTAAACCTGGTGGTGCTGTTGATATTCTTCCACGTGAGTGTGTTCTTATAATTAGACATGTGTATAAACATGTGTAAATATATTACGGTAATAAAATAAAATAAAAATGAATAAATAAATAAATGAAAGTTTATTTTGAAAATTTACACCTAGTTAAACAAAAACTGTCATTCATAAAACAAACATAAATAGAAAAACGTTTTAATTTATTTCTAATGAACCTGTGAACCATGTAAATGAAAAAGCATAAAGATTTTCACGCGCAGTGAGCGAGTGAAAATATCGCTCGGTCTGTACGTCCTTTATGGAATCGTAAACTATGCATTTGATCATGTGATGATCTTTAGCAAAGTTGTTGTGCATGAGCCCTGGAAGGTTTCTGAGTTAGGATTATTAAAACTTCAGCTTTTAGGGGTTGAAATAGTGGAATTTAGTAAATTGTCTGGGACTTTTTTCGCATAATAGAAAATGCTCGTTCTGCTAATCGTCGTCGTTCGTAATACATGATTTTCGCTTCTCTGCAATCCCGCAAATCCCGCGCGGGATCCCGCTCATTTTACGAACGGGATTAATCCCGCACATGGCATGCGGGATCCCGGTATCCCGGTATTGCATTCCCTAGTTGCGTGTATGTTTGTTATTATTTAACACAAAAATGTTTGAACGGATTTAGTTGAAATGTAGCACCACCGTACCCACCACAGTACAAACTTCTTATCTGGAATAACATAGTAATACTTTTATTCCGATATCCTAGCTTCATCAGGGAACAATACCCTATCCCAATCCTCTTGAGTCCATGATACACAATTTTGAGCAAAGTGAAGTCTGGCAACACGGTGCTCACGGAGTAATTTGGGACCGCGGGCGGGGCGTCGACTGTGTAAGAAGCCTCCTCCTGACCGTCCATAGACTAACTTGCACATTGCAATATTCAAGATTCAATTCTTCAACTTGTAAAACTACATATCAGTAAATTTTTTTTAAGCTTGCTTCGTCTAAATAGATTTGAATGTCTTCTATAATCTAAGTTTACCATAAAAACATTGATCCCAAACAAAAAGTTAAATTTATATATTATAAATACAGTTATACCATACTCACCTACTCTTATTACTGTACATTATATAAATTTTATACTAGCTTATATAAATTTTATTACTAATTTAGTTCTTGTGTTTATTTATTACTAGGTTGAGATGGCAGGTTTTTCCTTCAATAACAGCTGCAGAAGAGATTACGGAAACAGATTCAGATAGTGAGGTTGACAACAGAAAAAAACGATATCGAAAAGAAAAGGTTGGATTCAGAGACAGAAAGGTATGGTTCTAATTCAGACCTATAAAATTTATTCTAAATATTGCCCACTGACATTTTGTTTTAAGTACTGTTTATATTAAAATAAACAGTATATTGTGGTGCTAATATCTTGCATTAGCATTGCTGATACATATTGTTTTGTTGGAGTGTGAAGACACATTGGGAGAAATAAGGATAAGCATACCCTCTTATGATGGGGATGTTTATGGACACCACTCTACTTCTGCTATACAAAAATTAACTGTACAAAACAGGTTGATACTTATTTTTTTTTCCATGGCAATTAATAACAAATTTCATTGTCATTAGTTGTCTTGGTAATGTGGGTAAAAGACACAGTAGATAATATTTCTTATCAACTTGCATTGTTTACTTTTTGTTTATTTTATAATATTTAGAATATATCACGAAACATTCCTTTCGTTTATTTCAGTAGGGATAAAAATTGTATTCAGGGCCATTATTTACTAATTATTCACTTAATATTATAAAAGGGAAAGAGGGCATAAGTGTATGTGTTTCATTCATTCATTCATTCAAAGAGAAAGATTTCCTTCTGTTGGCATCGAATAAGGTACAAAACTAGTGAACCAATTTTAAACATTCATTCACATCTAGAAAGCTACATTATCAGGAAGTCATTCGAAAAACATCGCCTATATTTTATTATGATTGACTATTTTTATTTTTGGCCTCCAACAAAGTGGAGAACAGGTCAGCTAATACGTAATAAAATACATAACATTACACTGAAACAGTCTACAACAAAAAACTCATTCCCAAGGTGTAACCAAGTATGTTCCTTCCTTTCCTTTGTGGGTTGAGAAAGAAACCCTCTAAATATAATCATGGACCCAGTGGAAGAATTGACTCTGGTTGTGTCATTCTGAAAGTAGATAATAATATGTTTCCAGGGGCATGTGTAATTGAGACTCTTCAATTTAGTATTAATAGAGTTTTACGTAATCCGAAAAAATACAAATTTTTGCTCTACCTAGATGGCCAGAAGTCGAGATGTTTTTATTTGAAAAGAGACGGTAAAATAGCGGGTTAGAGAATTTCTACAAAACAACATCGAGACTCTACCTATTATTTTAAGATTCCCAAAGGAAAGTATCTACAATTTACCACAAGAAAGTTATGGTCAGAGTCTAGATCTTAATTAAGAACTAGATGATCATTTACAGGCTTTGTTTGGAAAACTTTTGTATTATTATACTTAGTCCTACTGTTCAAAACATAAATAGCTGCAAATAGCGTTTTATACATTAAAAAAAAAAAAATTATATTGCATCAATTTACATTGTTTTAAAAAAATAAGTAATAAATCATACTTATAATTTGCGTGTTTATCATCATATATTTTGAAAAATAGTGAGGAAGAAAATATCAACAGACTAAAAGAAAAATAAAAATTAATAATGAAGCAGCTGGTATAAGCTAGTGTAAAAATAAAAACCGACTGATCTATATGTCAACGCACTCCCGAAACCACTGCACCTATATACTTGAAATTTGGTACAGTGATTATTGTAAGTGAGCGCTTTGGAAAGATTTATAAAAATTCTACCCCAATTTTTTTTTTAGCATAAGCAAACGAGCAGTCGAAGACATTATCATAAGTGCAGACGGCTTTATCGCGGTCTATTAAAGTAGATTTTTTTTAGGTAAAGGAAGGCAAACGAGCAGCCGGAGCCACTTTCATGACTATCGACGCCCATAAACATCCGCCTAGAGGCTATACAGATGCATTAGGTCTTTAACATTCTACTGAATGAAGTAATTTCACTCATAAGTACAAACCTAATCTGGTTAAGTTGTGAATTTTTAATTTTTAACTTGTTAACGTTGTGAAGAAAATGGACGATAGCAACGATGATCAAAAATTGCAGATTTAGACATGAATAATATTGAAAGTATTTATTCATGATTATATTAAAGTGAACGAAGTCTTTTCTAGTTCACTTTGCTACAATTGCTACAATCGTAGCAAAACCAATATACAACGCCTATGCTACGACAACGTAGCAGATGCTATAAGTAGCTGTTTTATGAATAGACTAGCTGCGCCCCGCGGTTTCATGATGTGAGCACGCGCTGATCGATTCGCTGTCAAACGGGCACTCGCTGCAGTTCCACGCTCTGGCGGAAACATCGGTAACAGGGCGGCAGTTCTTCCTGTGCTGAGTTCATGGGTAACCTAGCTAGTTTGAGCACAGGCCTTTGCAGAGGAGGCAGACCATCCTCTGCTATTAAGACGAGTTCGCCAGCTATAGGAGGGGAAGTAGGAGCGAGCCATTTGGATCGGGTTTGTAAGGTATGTAGGTAGGATGTAGTCGATAGGGTCCAGAAGCGCTGAGAAAGCGCTTGAATGAGCTGAAAACGTTTAAGAGCGGAAATAGGTCTATCACCAAAAGAGGGCTTCTGGCATAGCAGTGAGCGGACGGCCAATTAGAAAATGGCCAGCTGTTAATGGCTCAAAGTCTAATGGGTCAGATGAGATTGGACTAAGAGGTCTGGAGTTGAGTAGAAACTATGGGGCGGAACTGATGATGATGACTACGAGCTGATGATGATGGTGATTAATACTTTTAAACTTTTACGTTGCATGATTATTTAATTTATGCATACGGGGATTAACGCGAACATACGGTTTTTTGTCCTGACTTTTCGACCGGGTTGCACCGACCGTGGTCACAGGATGACTGGAGTAGCTCAGCTCAGTGTCATTTGCTCGGACATGTCCGGATTTTCACAGTAGTGTCTAAATTATAGACAAGTGCGGCCTGTCCGTCTCTTAGGCTTTTGACGAGTTTATCAAAAAGTTCGCAGCCATTTTTAAAGAAAACTATAAGCGCATAAGACAAAAGAATCATTTTGTTTTCTTTAAAAACCCACTGGGCTGGTACCCTCGTTTACAACGTGCAGCCCTAAACCGAAACGTGAGGGTTTTGTGTAGCCGGTGGTCCGTTGAGGAGAATGGGGAGAAGGAAGGCAACATCAAGGTAACCACTGATTACTGTGATGCATTGCACATGCATCGGTGTCAATCTAAATAATATACCTAATATAATTTAAATCATATTATAATCACAGAAACCAAAATTACAGGATAAAAAAAATCTCTATTCATTGATAAAAGTTTTTTATTTACCTATTTTTAGGGTTCCGTACCCAAAGGCCCCCTTGCAATAAAGCAAAGAGTGGAAACAGAAACCAGACAAATGTCAGAAGTGTAAACAAAAACCAAACAAGTGTTAGAAAAAGTGGAAACAAAAACCAAACAAATGTCAGAAGTGGAAACAGAAACCAAACAAGTGTCAGAAGAAGTGGAAATAAAAACCAAACAAGTGTCCGAAGAAGTGGAATCAAAACAAACAAGCGTTAGAAGAAGTGGAAACAAAAACCAAACAAGTGTCAGAAGAAGTGGAAACAAAAACCAAACTAGTGTCAGAAGAAGTGGAAACAAAAACCAAACAAGTGTCCGAAGAAGTGGAAACAAAAACCAACCAAGTGTCAAAAGAAGTGGAAACAAAACCAAACAAGTGTTAGAAGTGGAAATAAAAACAAACAAGTGTCATAAGCAATGGAAAGAAAAACCAAACAAGTGTCAGAATAAGTGGAAACAAAAACCAAACAAGTGTCAGAAGATGTGAAAACAAAACCAAGTCAGTTTATAATCAACTTCAAAAAGCAGGTTTTTTGTTTAAAATGTTATTAAAATTTTGAAAAATGACCTATTTTCGAAATTGCAG
This sequence comes from Calycopis cecrops, assembly GCA_001625245.1. NCBI lineage: Eukaryota > Metazoa > Arthropoda > Insecta > Lepidoptera > Lycaenidae > Calycopis > Calycopis cecrops. The sequence goes on along the minus strand of LUGF01048375.1, from coordinate 23,560 downwards.
AAGTCGAAAGGAGCATCCAACATAATATGAAGAGATAATGAAACTCTATAATATAAATATACTTCTGGATGTCCGGCATCTCAGTCCACCGTAGCAAAAAGGGAAAATAGTAGTTCAAGTGCAATTTCATTATTGATGTCTATGGAAAACTGTAATTACTTGGTATCAAATCATCATCACTCGAGTCAGTTTGTCAAACTCGTACTGGAGTGAAAAAAAAAACTATTCGAGTGAACTTGCACTCGAGTTACCGAATGAACTTGCACTCGAGTTACCGAGTGAACTTGCACTCGAGTTACCGAGTGAACTCGAGTTACCGAGTGAACTCTTCGCGCCGAGTACACTCGGGTCGCCGAGTGAACTCGTCGCGCCGAGTACGAAGCCGAGAACTCGTCGAATAGAATAGAATAGAATAGAATATAATTTATTTGCAGGAACATGGTATACAAGATGTTTGTTAATATAATTAATTAGATTCCAACATGTTTCACGGAGATAATCAGCATGCAAATGTTTACAGACATTAAGTATTATTATTATTAAGTCAATACACAGATTTCCATACCTAATTTACTAACAATAATTAATTTAATATTATGTATCATTACTATTACATATCAGTTCGCGATTAAATTCATATAAATAAAATGTCATAATTAATTCAATTAGTAATAATATAATTAAGATAAATTAAGTATATTTAAAATAGTAATGATAATAATATGTCCTTATTTATAATGCAAGATTTTGTTATATAAATTCCTTTAGGTCATAATAACATTTTTCAACTAACCATTGTTTCAATTTACATTTAAAATATTTTAATGGAAGGTTTCTAATAGTTTTCACATTGCGTATATTTTACATTATATTCCGGCCTAGTAACATCTTAATTCAAGTAAGCAAAACTGATGTTAATAATATCAACAGGCCTGGCTATTTAAACCATTGTCTTGGTACAAAAATTAATAACAGATTCTATTTTAATCTATTTACCTTATTAATAACAATATAATCATCATTATTCGACAATATCGTCTATAAATTTCTCAATAAATGATATAATATATTATGTATGGTATTGTATGGTTATCTATACATAAATTAAATCTGTAGAAGGCTCAATTCTGTACATTGAAAATATTGAAAAAATAAATAGCAGGTGGTGTTACTGGATCGATACCAAACCCAAATATGCGATTAAAAAATTTTTGATTATCAGTCTCAGTGGAAGTATTTTGAATAACTATGATTTTTGAAAGACGAGTGTATGTATGCCCATGGTGGGAGTCTTACCTAATAGAAGAAGATACTTCAACTCAAGAGCTAACAGAAGAATCGTCGCCGTCTTGTAACGGCCGTCTGTTTCACCAACGCCATCAACCGTCACCTCCTCGCCGCCTCCACACTCATTTATACAGACGATACAACCTCAAGCTACATGACAAGGCAAAATTAAACACAAAATTCTTCCTGAAAACGAATGAAAATAACTGAAGTGTTGAAGTTGAAGTTATTGGAAGCTGACTTAGTAAGTAGGTGGGAGAACAGACCTGTCCGATATACCGTAGCATCTACAGTCGCCGTAACAAGGCCACACCTGCAAGAAGTTTTCCCAACGATATCTCCTTTCCGATTCATTTTACAACGAAAAGCAGTTTGGCTAAATACTGTAGAAGCCGACGACTGTCCCGTCTTCCTTAAATTGTCCTCGCAGATTTACAGCCCAGATGAAAGCCAGATCAGTGATTCTCAACCACTGTGTCGCGGCACTTTTATGTGCTGCCAAATTTCAAAAGTGTGCCTCCACATTTTGCAAATATATAATAATGTTGATTTTATTAAATTATATCAGTTAAAAAGAAAAAAAAATATGAAAATGTATTTAAATCCGCAAAAAAATTAATTATTTTATTATTTGCTTTGCAACACGTTTTTTTATATTTTATCTTTTTCTTTGTGTGTCGCCAAATTTTGAAATCGTTAAATATGTGCCGCAACAAAAAAAACGTTGAGAATCACTGCTTTAGATGAATGAAGGTATTGGGCATTCCATTAACTACCTGTCACTTATTACCACATTTTGTTAAAAAGCTATGTAAAGCAAAATCAACAGTCAATAAAAAGAATAACGAAACATGTTACAAGCATCAAATAGCCAAGACCAGCTCTACTTAACTTAGTTTTCTCTCTCAAATCAAATCCTAATCTTTCTCACTATTAACCTGTGGATTAGAACTCCCAACCCGTCCAGAGCTTTCACTTTCTATCGCTTACAAAGCTCACACATTAAGCTCTGAGAACTTACGCGGCCGTCGTGATCCTCACTTTGACGGTAAAAGCTCTAACACAAAGCTCGCGGTGCTCTGTACTTGCTGTTGTAATTACTGCAGTTCACGTCCAGGTTTTACGTGTTCTTTATAGTCTAAGGCTGTAGGAGCTTTTAATGACTGGCGCCCACATACATCCGCGTAATTGTCATGTAACTTAGAAGCTAAAACGCGACGGTACAACAGCAAACAGCCATAGCCGATACAAATGAAGACTTAAAACTAGCAAGTAGCAATGACACATTTAGTAGCACATGCTGCGAGTTAGCGTAGCTCCACTTTACTGTACTACGTAGGGTTAACTTCTTTAGTTAACTTCCTTTTTTATCTTTAGTTTTTTTACACTTTTCTTTTTACAACTTTCTTTACATTGTTTTCTCATGCAACGAACTACAAATATAATATTATGCCATAATACATTTACGGTTAAGTCATTTTTTTATAGCATAAGGGGACAAACGAGTATTCGGACCCATTTTCGTGGCTACCGACTTGATCCGCATAGAGGCTATACAGATACGCTGCCCCCCTTTCTCCTTCTGCCTCCATAGACCACCGGCTACCTTACAAAGCTACAAAAGGTTGAAGAAAGCTCACAAAACTAAACACCTATCTGTGAAATAAGTGTCTAGTACAAAAAATAGCATAAGCTATGTATTTAGACTTTAGTACTGAAGGGTCAAATATTGACGAGAGGTCTACATTTAGATGTCGGTGAAACGATAGCAGCAGGATGTGTGATGTCAATGGCAATTTGGCATAACCTCTCAGTCGATTTAGTATTGCTTTTATAATTGTTAAAATTTTCAATTAAAGGTGGTATTAAGCTATCCATAAAAAAGAATACCGTTATTACGGTGGTGGAGAAATTTGAATTTAGAATCCTAGATTACCATATGCAGGATTCTAAAAATAATTTTAATGCTGTACGACCAGTTCCTCTATGCTCTGATTCAAATTACTATGCAAGTCCATGCCAAAATATTCACATATCAACTAATTGTTACTATGGGTATCATGACAATAATAGCAAACGTGTACAAGAATATGAGGATTGCGTTACTGTCAAATGTTTGACAGACACGTCAGAGTTTTAAACACTTTCTAAATTGCTTATTATGGAAATATTATTTTAGTATGGAGATAGTTGAAGGACTAAAGAGTGCCATCGTATCCTTTTTATCATGAAAAACCACGC
>LUGF01048366.1:646210-666379 GCA_001625245.1 Calycopis cecrops | reverse complement strand
GCCATATTGAATTAGTGCGTGGCCGGCGTCACGGGAACAAGTGGCGTGGAGGGGCCGCCTGTCTTTTGGTTCCGCTCTTTAGATTATTTTTTCTGAATCAAATGTACGGAATTTGCTAGAAAAAAAAATAGGTTTAACTAGGTCGCATTCTATTTTTTTCGTTGTAAAAAAAATCAGGGTCTTGTGACACCGGGCGGGCTTAACCTGTTAGCTATAAGCACAAGGCTATAATAAATAATAGAACACAATATAAACAAATTTGAACAAACTTACAAGAAAATGTATTAAGTTTGTTAGGTGTAGGTATTAAGAAAAGGCCTGTAGATGTATGGAATTTTTTAATTGAAACCGCATAGAGGTCAAAAAAGCCTCCTTCCTTTTCTTCCAGTGGGCCACCTGAAATGCACTTTTTGCAGCCCAAAGAGTTTGCAATGCAGCAACACTAAATAGTAATTAGATAGCAAACTAGGGAAGATGAACCGATTATTTATAATACAGTATGATTACATTTTATTTGTATTGTATTGTTGCAATTTCAATGTTGTGATTATATTTGTAACTATGTAGGTAACATCAGTACTCTAAGGTTACAAAGATGTCTTGAGTTAACTATTAGTTTTTTAGTCGCACCACTAGATGACATTTTTTCTATAGTACATCGCGCTATAGGTTTACTCGTCACGAATGACTACATAGCTCAAGCATCCGTTTTTCGGCTAAAGGATGGCACAAAATACAAATAGTAGTTTTTGTCAGTCCCTAGCTATAACGCTCAGGGGCTTGTAAAATATTATTAATGATACATTTATAGCAATATTATTGCCGCCAGTAGTAGGTCCATCCGAAAAAAAAGAATCTAATCAAAACTAATATACAATATATACTATATGTATATAGGATCTTTGTTCAAATTATAATTACAGAAATATTAAAAAATGGGAAAGTATCTCTGATGACTGTTTTAGAGCCAAAAATAAATTATTATAGCTAAAACTGTGATTATTGTAAAGTTTTATTTATCGATAATTTAGAGTGCAGCTCAATGGGTTTTCCTGTTCTCCACGTTGTTCACTCATAAAATTAATTAAAAAACACTTCACTCCGGTGATTTTGTCCAAATTGATTGAGTGCGGGTCCCGAGCCGCGCCACTAATGGAGCGACACTGTTTTTTAAGAAACCTGTGACCCCACACAATAATTGGGATCTAAAAATGTTAACAGTATAATACAATTAATCGCTAAGATCATTTTCTTTCAACACTTCCTTAAAATCTTTTTTGTCATAAGAAATTAGACAAATAATTTGTTAGCAAAAAAATATTTTGCTGCTATTATTGTTTTACTGTAAGATTGAGCTTTTTGGATATCAAAAATATAATACCTAAATAATATTTGTCTAGTTGTATGTAATAAACTCTGAAATTATAGGAAATGGTGAATATATCTTTAGCAAGTTTCAGAACTTTTAGAAAACGCTTTGAAAAAAAATACAACAACCTGCGCGGGAAAGAACTAATAAGACAACTATTGCCCATATTAAAAACCAAAAATAAAATTAATTCAATCATATCTACTCACTGTACACTGTGTTACTCCGGAATAAAGTAACTTTCAATTAGTAAAAGAATATTCATTACCGGATCAATGATTCCGAAGATCCTCCGAGATACAAACAAGCTCTTTAGAAACTCTTCTCTTTATAACATTAGTACAGGTTACACATCTTGATGAATATATATTACATAGATAAAATACTACGACCTGTTCTATTGGTCGTATCTATTACGTATCGACTCGTTGTAAAATATCAATAGTCCAGCTCGCATAAACAAGATAAACACACCTATTAGTTAATTACCTGAAGCGGATAACAAATAGAAATTCATGGTTCATTAGCCAAACAAGCGTGCCGGGACGTAGGAGCTCGTCCACGGTCCAAGTTCCACGCTAAATCACGGCGGTGCCTGTGGACCCTATGCTGGGGACACACGGGGGTCTGCTCGCGGCGGGGACACTGGAAGTTTTGTAAGAGGTGCTATTGTTTTAAGAGGCTGATGATAAATAAAATAGGTCTGGCTCGGTAATGTCACTGGTGCTTCACTTTTGTTCGCTTATTACTGGTGTATTTACAAAAAATATAATCTATGATAGTGTTCTGGATTCCCAATAGGTAACGTTGCCGCTTTGCGGCAAGCATGATCGGGGAAGTGTCTCATCATACTGTCGCAGGTATAGTCATATGCTGTCACTTTTCATGTGTTTTTCAGCGATTGCGGTTCCTAATGACACCTATTTCACATTTCACCCCCTATTCTGTAAAATTCAAACTAATATATTACATTTATAAATATGTATAAATATATGAATATTTTGAAAAATATTTATTTATTTAACAATTTATGTACACTAAAGAAAATAATAAAAAAAACAATCATATAAATAATAAATTATAATTATAAAATACATGTAATAAATATAGTTAGGCGTAGTAGTGCCATGTTGCACTGCTCCGGCCCATTTCAACAGGCCGGATCGACCAGAGAGGTACCTCTAGGTTACATGATACGGCGTTAAAGTCACAGCTTTTCTGTCGCATTACGTACGGTTTATAATTTCCCAGGGATACATAAGAGGAGCGGAAGGAAAAGAGCACCACATTATTAACAGTCGGCGACAGCACAGTTACCCAAATTACTACCTTAACTTACTTACTATAGAAACAAGCGACTCGCCGTGCGGCGACGCTCGCAATTATCTCCCGTGTGTTGTCAATATTTCGCGCACTGACCGTAAGCAGAAACTTATTCGTGTTGTTCATGAGAGTTGGACAGTTTGTCAATTTATGGTCCGGCACAATAGCGGCCATACTCGAGTGAAGGCGGATTTGGTTAATTGAGTTAGCGAGCCAGGAGCGGAATGAGCAGTCTGCACGTGCGCCTGACGTGTGCTGGGGAGATGTGAGCCAGGACATGTACTTGGTGTGAACTAGTGGTAAGTACGTTTAGTCAGAGATAGTGAAGTACCCGTTTTGAGTCCCGAGTCCAAAACTGATGTCAGGAAGTGGCGTGTTTTACCCCCATGCCTTGGAGAGCTGGACCACGTTAAGTGATTGGCTCTGCGTCTGATTTCTCTCCGTCATTTTAATGAGGAGGTAAGAGATGCCATGCAGCATTGCAGCAGAATTAAGGCCACACCGGGGTGTGTACTGTGTCCCCTCTCGCTCATAGTACTATACTGAAGTACCGTTTCGTGTGGAGTGCCAGTTACCGGTGGCCCACGAAGGAGGAAGGACGAAGGGCAGCGCATTTACATAACGTTTATGACGACGCTTATGAACGTCGGTAATTGGAAAAAGGCGAATCGACGAATCCTCTCGCTAGCCCTTTTTTACTAAAAAAAAAAATCCGAAAGGGTTTTGGCCAAATCTGTCATAATTTCTATTTCAAAATTATTACTTACTCGTGTCAAAGAAAACGATCAGCCTAGTCTGGGCGGACAAAAGTCCTTGTGAAACTGTGTACATAAAATATTGAAGCATTAATTAGGTAGCTGGCGCGGCACGAAGGGGAAAGCCTCGCAGATCTAGTAACTAATAATCAAGAAGTAGTGCCACGCAGCAGGCGTGCATGCAGCCGAATTGGGCCGATCGGGGAGGTACCTCTTTTACGCGAGATCGGCGTAAAGTGACAGCTGTGCTGTCGCGTTTCGTGCGATGTGCAAGTAAACGGTGGCCCATGGAGTTGGGAGGAGAAAGGAGGGCAGCGCATCTGTATAGCCGCTGTGCGGATGTCTGTGGGCGTCGGTAGTCATGAAAATGGCTCCGGCTGCTCGGTTGCCCCTCTATACCATAAATTCGGATCATTCCAAGGGATTTAGGACTTTGGTAATCACTTACTATAAATGATTTATACGACTGTTTTGTAATTAATGTAAAAGTAAAAATTAGTCATTCAACAAATACTGAACGGATTTTGATGAAATTTGGTACTACTCTTTAACATACGTTAAAATAATAATAAACATTGCAGTTCTCCAGCAAAAGCAATAATTAAATAAAGGATTAATTAGTAGCAATAATAAAAAAATAAATTGAAATAACATTTAATTGTCAATTAAAAAATAATAACCAGTGGTTTTACATTTAAATAAGAATAAATTAAATTAATCAAACATTTTTGTTTTATTTTAATAACCCTAACATTTAAGTACCTACACATTGATAATAAATCCTAGACCTACGTCAATTATTTTCTAGCGCACGATTGTTCCAGAACTCGATCAACTCTTTAAACTTGTCACAGCACTGCCTCTTCTTCTTTGGGCTCCAATTGTAACTGGTCACTGGGTTATTGAGAACACTGCTGAATTTCCTCACGAGGGTAGTCACAGAGTCCACAGTAGACTGGTCGACCCTCTCAATACTAGAGACCGTCGCACTAAACTGATCCAACGCTTCATTAATATATTTATCGATACCGCTATTTTCTACACCACTTTTTGTATCATCGAACGATAGATCGTTTATCGATATACTACACTGCACTATTTCTGGAAGCTTCCGGGCCTTTCTGAGCGTGCTGGTGGCCGAGGACAGCTTCTCAATCGATCTAAACACGTCATCGATTTCTTTGCAAATCTTTTCAACGGACGCAGCGGAAAACGTTGGACCGTTGACAATGCAAAAATTATTTGACGATTCCAAATTGGCGTCCTTCTTCAAATTGTTGATGAAACCGTTGTAATCTAGTATGGACGAATTTGATTTTTTGGAGATTTTTCTGCTAACCTTTCTTCTGACTTTCTTCATCAGCACAGACGAATCGAACGTAGACCCGATCAAATCGAGTGAGCTGAACATCGGTTTTAATCTAAAATCCTCTTCATTTTCACCTTCCAGGTCTACAGGAATACCCCACTCTTCTTCCAATCTGGTCCAATGTTCATTCTCCATAAGAATAGTTTCCGCGTCAAATATAGAACTCATTTTGTTCTTCTCGTGATGTTAATTCGAATGATACTGAAGGTGTTCTCGGACGATTTGTTATTTAAATATCGAACGGTCATTACAAAATGGCGGTATTTGAGGTAAACATGGAGGTAAAAGATTAAGGAAGGCAATATTTTTTTACCGGTTTTATTATGCATTGCAAATCATTAGCTAGGCATTTATCCCATGATTGTTTGTAATTAATGAATTTTGCCCATAAAAACAAAAGGTTAAGGTGGGTAATTAGGAAATAATTATATGTATGCAGTTTTATTGTTTCTAATTTCTTATTTAAATAATTAGAAAGGATTTGTTTTGGCAAATTTTTGTCTGTAAATAAGACATATGACTAAGATTGTATTATTAAAAAAATCTATTTTAACGGATTTCAAAATAGTTTGAGTTAAAAGAAGAACAATGGCGAAATACCTAATTGCCGATATAATCTTTGAAAATTAATGTCTGCGTTACAGACGTAAATAAAATAATTTCTTATATTTTGGTGGTACTCTTTGACATGGTAAGTGTAATAATTATCTGAGTTTTGAATCATATTATATAATTAAATTTGGCGTATATTTGTCTGTAACTAATTAAAAAAGTCTATAATAATGAGTTTTGAAATTATATATGAAATAAAGGAATTTATTTATCTATGATGCAAATCAACAGGAAAGTATAGATAAATAAACCCGTTATGTTTTTTTTTATGATTTAACAATAGTCATTTTAATTTTGTAAATAGTTACATTTATTTTGTTATTTAATACATTACCAAGATTAGGTATGTGCTCATCAAGTGTTTATAACGGTAAATGTTGCCATGTTTAGCAGTCTGTGTCACAGAATTTACAGACAATAAACATAAATTAGTATAATCTGTAGGCTGGCGACATTACCGTTAATAATAACACCAATCCGCGAGAGTTCATTGCGTCGCAGTCGAGGGCGCGTCTTTTACACTGAGGGTAGTATTAAATATATTTCATAGTAACAACAACAACGATCTTCACGTCTGTTCCCTAACGGGGTAGACGGGGAGGACAGATCATCATCCTTACACACTTGTTTTGCTTCCTCCATATGTATGTCTCTTATTTTATAGTAGTACGTGCTAACACAAAACATCATTGACACGTGTATTGAGAAAACCAACCGAACCGAAGTAGGTACCTATTCTTGGTAAGAGGTAGTGCCACGCTGCATGCATGCTTGTTGCCGAATTGGGTGGCACGACCGGGGAGGACGCTTACTCGATACCGGCGTAAAGTGACAGCTGTGCTCTCGCATTTCGTGCGGTGTTTAACCGGTGGCCCATTTAGGTGGACGGAGGACAAGGCACCTGTTTAACCGATGTATATAGGCATCGGTAGTAATGAAAATGCCTTCGACTGCTCGTTTGCCCCCTTATACTTCTGACTCACATGATACTGCCGTAAAGGACAGATTTGCTGTCGGTGCGTGAGTTTCCGGAGGCCCATTGGTTCCTACCAATACATCACATCCGCATAACCTACATACGTTATCTATGAGAGTAGGTAGTCATCAAGAATACCTGAGCGCTCGTCTTAAATATAGTTCAGACTCAATAGAAATAGATTTTGCCGCCCTATTAATGTTAAAGATGCACACTTTTATCTCATGTGTCTTTGTTACTTTTTGACATATAAAACTATTTAGCGGATCGGGCTGAAAATTGGCACAAGCGAAGATTACACTCTGGAATTTTACTCTTCATCTCGAAAAAAATAATTATTTCCCCACGAAATAATTATTTAAGTATGTTTGAGAAACCCCAGGGCCAGCGAGTTTTAATTATAAAATGTCCTGTATATATGTTTGTTAGGGATAAATTCTAAAACTAGTGGGCGGATTTTAGGGAAATTTCACATACATATGTAATTTTGTTTGATTTAAAATAAAGACTACATTTTATTTCCATAAAAAATATAAAGTAGCAACAAAGAGTATTTCCTCATCTAGTAGTACTATAAAAATCACGACCAACAAAAAATCCGCTCATTTTTATCTCATTTCAAATAGTACTCCCAAAAATGAACTCGAAATCTAGAAAAAATGGAGCACTCATTCACAAGACTTATCGTCTTCATAAACATTTAAATGCACCTTCGTCTTATCATATTTATCTCGCTGTAAAGCGCTTGAAGCAATTAAACGCACCCAGTGCCCGGCCGTGTTTCATGTAGACATGTTTCATGCGCGACAGGATGATAATAACAAAAAACAATAAAAATAACGAATTACACCCAGAACAGAGCCCGTATTGGGACGAATGTTTGAAAAAAAGTGGCGTGGAGTCGTTGTTGGTTGTGCAAAAATGTGTTAATACATTTAGATGTTTAGTTAGAAGAATTTTACAGATTGCTTGAGATACAGATCGATGGGGCAGATTCCACAGGAGTTAGTTTTATCGTTAGATGCTTAACTTTTAGATACCACACAATTGTTTCATAAAAAACATTTATAACTAAAACTTGTTTAACTTAAAGTAACAGTTTGTTTTCAACTTAAATGTCTATGCAACCAGATCGATATTAACATTTAATAGACAATTGGGATAAAATTATATTTTAGCGTAAATGGAAAGAGACATGAGTGAGAATATTTTTTACTGTACAAGTTGGTAAACGAAAGTGGAAGCCTGGGCGATCACTGGCGCCCATAATTGCTATGTGGTTATGTTGCCCTTCTTCCTGCTCCTACGGACTTCCGAAAACTTACAAAACTTATAAAACACAGTAAGATCAGGCACTTATACGGTGGTATTATGTAAGCCAGAGGTAGCTTTCCGGTAGCGCAAGCCCTAATCGACTGCAATACAACATGACAGTGCCTGTCACATTTATATTTACATTGTCTAACAAACGCATATTCACTTTGTGAATTATTCATTTATTTGTTTTATCGTCAGTTTTGAGAAATATTATTTAAAACATTCGCAATATGTCGAAGTTTGATCTAAACATTAAGAGTTTTTTTTATATGCAATAGATTTTGGTTTTATCCTATTTTGGATTCTATTTTAAAAAAATAAAAATGAAAGGGCGACTCCGCGATTTATCGCGACCCTGTTCCAAATTCGAGTTATGTTTACGCTCATTCTTAATATGGGGCAAAACTGTTGGAAGAACAACAGTTTTTGTTGTACATTTTATGTTGTGTGACGCCATAACTCAACAGCCGTCACGACTGAGCCCGTGATAAACTTACATACTCCCTTATTTATATAAGGGTAGTTATTTTTATTTATACCCCCGTTTTATTGGTTTATCGCGTTCCGAGCTGTTGGCTTCGCTTAAGAGCCTGCGTTAGACGTCCGTTGATTTCACTCCGGAAAGTATCCATTTTGTTCTATTAACTACTTCACATAAGCGATGACCTAGTTCGGATACATTCTCAGTCCGCTGTTGATGATAGGTGTAACACTAACTGTAGACTCACCATACCGCGTTAGTAGGCACTGGATAACGGAATATGTAATGATTTTTATTTAGTATAAACTTTATCATAGATATGCAGTAGATGTATAAACATCAATGGGTGGGATTCGAACCTACGAGTTCTGGCGTGTCGTGTGCGGGGTACATATTTTAAGAGATCTCGTATATTATAAGATCTACAATGTCTCTTGATGAATGAATAATAAATATAATAATAATATCATTGTCCTAGCTGAATGTCGGCTACAATAGGGACAAGCCATCTACGTAGGATTAGGTATACCCAAATGAATCCTCTACTTCCTCATTACAAAAATAAAATTGCTACTTCATCAATAGCGAGGTCTTTTTCTCTCATTTTTCATTGAACGCGAACTCGGTCCATCTCGTCCTGTGTATTGTCCAGTGTGTCCTGAGTCCTGCTATTCGGATCTAATTTTTTTCCAATTTTTTTTTATTAGTTTTGCAAATATTTGGATACCAAATGTATTTATATTTTACATGGATGTTAAATATATTGTTAAACAAATACGTTCAACCATGTCAGTATAATTTGATTCCTTTGTCGCTTAGTCATTTTGTTCTTTGACTCGTGGATCCACCAATCCTGGGTGAGACCCTAAAGGTGTATGGGAGTCAAGGATAAATCGAATATCCACTAAATCCCGCGGGTGCTATCAGCCGCCTATTATGACGTGCCTTGGATCTGTCAGTAACAGGCTCGACAATTGGCCAGTCGCCCAGAGGCCACTTTTTTTTGTATACGCAGAGTAAATATTTGACGTATGTTGACCCGGGTGGCCCCTAGACCTGTGTCGGACTCAACACTTCGTGTAAACCCCTTCAGTTGCTTCTCCCTCCAAGCCTTGTCCAGCTTAGCCTTAGGGATCACGGATAGCCATTCGCCCTAAGTCACTGGACCCCAAAATAAAGTTCCAAAAATCGTGTCTCTGTCTTATTACATTTTTCATTATCCATTACCAAAATATTGCCGGCCAGCATAATGCGTAATTTACGTAGTGTGCCAGTGAAATGCATGCAAATTAGAAATTGTTGTTCCCATTGGCTAAGCCGGCATAGATCATGGGCCGCTAACGACCATTATAATATGGTTTAAATTTGAATTTTAGTAGAATATCATTATTTATTATCGCGGCAGTCAATGCCGTAATGGCTGCACTAAACATGATTTAGTGATTAGGATATAAAGCACGCGCATAACGCGGCCGACTGTAGAAATGATGGCGCCGTTTTATTGTGGGCTTTATCTGAGGAATTGGAGCCGTTGGTCATTGGTTGTTTGTGTTGGAATACAGAAGGCTATGCGGTCGCATATTGTGTGGTCTAAAGTGGCATAGTCAAAGATTTGGATAAAACAAGGAGACACGTTTAAAATTTACATAGAAACCGTGGTATGACGAGTATTATGAATTTCAAAAGAAACCAGTCAGGAACGAGTTGGACTAGCGCAAATCCGGTACATCGATTCCCATCTGCGGGAAAAGAAGAGGGTCACTCTTATTGTCTCCTTAAACCAAGAAGACAGAATAGTCTTCGCTAGTCTAATGAACTGTTACGGTGATTGCAATAATATTTTTTTTTATTTATTTTTTATTTATTAACCACAAATATGTATCATCATAACAGAAAAAAGCATCCAAGTCTATGATACATTTAAACCATATTGGCACCAGTAGTCCATTCCTAAAACATAGAGTTGGACTAGCATATCGGGAGTACGCTGTATCTGCCACCGAATTGTTCGAGAATGATAACTTACAAAAGTACATTGGTATAAAGTTTGTACAAATATTCATTACCTGCAATCATCTTTTGCAAAATTCCATGACTTTCATTTACAGGGAAGAAGACATTCTTTAGGTTGTCTTGACACAGGTACAAAAAAGCTCTTGATATAATTAGACTTCTGTTTTTTTTGAGTAAAAGAACTCAAAAAATCACCGGCCGCATAACTATAATATTTCTTTCAATTATGAATTGCATTTATTATTGGAATATCACTGTCAGTACAACAATTATTTCTTCTATCCACAATTCAGTCTTCATCGAGTACGAAATTGTAATTTAGCGCGATAACATCCACACGCATTATCTGCTGGCCCATAAAACTAGACGCTCATGATCAAAAACTGCCGTATAGAGAGGTATAAATCAAAAGTTAACAACGGCCAGCGACGGTACTGATTATATTCGCAGCGGGGTGATAATGGTGCAGCGGCGGCCGTAATGAGGGGGCCGGGGGGGAATAATAGCAATCAATACGGTGACGCCGGTGCGCTGAAATTTTACCGCTGCATCATCGGGCGGCTCGGATCGGTGGCCAAGTTCCTCCCATCCAGCTCGATGTTCTTTTTCTTTTTCCCACAGTATAAGGGACCAACGAACAGTCGGTGCTATTTTTATAACTACCTTACGTCCATAGACATGCGCATAGAGGTTATACAGATACGTTGCTCTGCTCCCACGTCCAATGGGCCATCCGCTTCTTAGACACCGCACAAAAGGCGATAGCACATACTTTACGCCGGTGTCCTGTAAGCGAAAGGTCCTCCCCAACCGTGCAAGGCCATTTGGTCCGCATGCACGCATGCTGCTAGCCACTATCTCTTATGATTACGTTAGAAATGTCACTTGGCCGCATCTTCTACTGCAGCGAATATTAGGAGTTAAGGATTTCATCAATGTCGTCATCAGACGTCGCGCGTAATCAAAAATTTAAACGTCACGAATTCGGTATATCTAAGTCCACTTCCTAGGTCTAGATGGATTTTTCTCAAATTTAACCCGGCTCGATGTTTCCGAACCGGTACGACTTAGGAATCTTCAAGAATTCGAGAATTCATATCTTAAAAGTCGGCGACGTCTCTGGAAAACCTCTCGAGTTGCGGATGTCTGTGGTCTGTCACTTCATCAGGTGAGCCTATTGTTCGGTTGCCCCTGTGATATAAAAATCAGCAACAACATTACGATATGGACTCGTTGACGGGTACAAGCCGAGTGCGTTGCAAGAAGGAAGTAAAGTCGAGACGTCTTTTACAGCATAACTAACTTTGGCCCGCGGTTTCACCCGCGTAAATTTCGATCCTGCGGAAAATAGAAAATCATCCCATGGCATCTAGGAAAATTTTTTCGAGATAAAAACTATCCTATGTGTTAATCCAAGTTACTCTCTATGTGTGTGCCAAATTTCATGAAAATCGGTTCAGCAGTTTTTACGTGAAGGAGTAACAAATAAACATTCAAATTTTCACATTTTTAATATTAGTAGGATGGGACAAATGAGCAGTCGGAGATTATCTACCGACGCCCATACAACTAGACATTATGCAGATGGTTGGACCACTTACTAGTTGGCTTGTTGAAAAAAGAAATCATTTGCAATGGGCCTACAGACTCAACCTGGAAGAAACGCGGTGGCGCTGGTATCGTACGCCGGCGCCGGGCCGCCTGCTGCGCCGACTCTATTCAGCTACAATGTGTCATTAGCTCCACTACAAGCTGACCAGCCGTGAAGCTGAGATATACAAACGTTTCGCATTGAGCAGATGATCATAAAACGAGAGTATAGTGTCGGTTACTGTGTCCACACTCGCCTCTAAATCCAGGACATACGGCGTGTGTGCAGTAATAGGTGCGAGCCAGATATTGCCAATACACCGCTGCGCAGATTTAAGATGGCCGACCTAGACTTGCCTTGTTTTAATTGCCTGCCTCATATGGAACGATAAAGAGTTGATTTAACTAATTAGGAGGAGGATTGAGAGATATTTGTAGTGTAGGGGGCTAAGCAGTCGGCTCGTGCAATAAAAAACGACACAACTTGTGGACTTGCGACGCATTACGCAGCTTTTTTCCCTTTTTATCCTTTATCCGAACTTGCACAAATCACGTAATTAGTGATTCTTAGAAAAACTATATTTTATTCCATTGGTACTACAACAGGGAGATAAAATAAGATAAATGAATAAAATAAGCAATTCTAATGCAGTCAAGTTATTAAAAAGATATTGTTGATATTTTTAATATGTTTTTTTTATTATTAGGTAAATTATACTATAAGGTAAGGTAAATTCATGTTTATTCCATACCTCTTACTAGTTTATTCTAAGTGCATTATCGAAAGCTTTTTACATAATATTTTTAGCACAAATACAGACACCGATTCTGAAGTATATAATAATATTTTTTGGCCTGAAAAAATAAAGTGACCTCAAAATAATATATTAGGTACGCGGGTCTATTCGTAGGCTTCAGCTATAAGTAGCTTATTATATTCGAATGAATACTACCGAATATACACCTAAAAACCGTAAGAATAAATCTTCATATTTTTACGTTACAAAAACAAAAAATATCTTCATCTTATAAATTTCTTCGATCCATAAACGGCGACACGAGATTTCTATTTATAAGATTGATATTTCTATTTATAAATCACAATACGTCAGGTCTACATTTTTTTTTATAAATAGTATTTTCGTATTTATGGATACACTGAGGGATATTATTTATTTGTTTGCGTTTGGTTTAAAAAAAAACATTCATAAGGTATTTCGCCGATGAGACGATTTTTGCCGATATACCATATTACTTTAAACTTAAATAAGCGAGTAAAATCGCAGGTCGCGCTACTAGTCTTTCATTAGTCCTCTAGCTGTATTATAATACCTGAAATATTAATTTAAAAACTTTTTGTGTGTAAATTCTTTTTAAACAAAACGCACCTCATTTGTTTTTAAGAACATATTTCGGGCATTGTTGTAAATATAAAGAACCACGCGGGCAAATTAAAAACTATTGTTTTTGTTACATATTTTAAGGTGAATTCAAGCTGTACGATTATCATGATCAGTATGTATGACTGTAAAAAGTGTTACAGTACATATTTCTATTTCAAATCATCAGAGTAATTAGTAAGAGGTAGTGACACACTGAATGCTTGGATGCAGCCGAGTTGGTCCAGGCAGGACAGGGAAGGTACCTCTCGCTTACAGGAGACCGGCGTAAAGTGACAGCTGTGCTGTCGCGTTTCGTGCGGTGTGTAAGTATCCGGTAGCCCATGGAGGTGGAAATAGAATGGAAGCCAGTGCACCTAAATAGCCTCGGTCGGTAGTCATGACAATGGTTCCGACGCGCGACGGCTCATTATCATATCTTACAAAAAGAAAATCACATCATCATGAATGTGTTGCGTGAGTGTGAGCTGCAGTCTGCAATAGTTAAAGTGTGAAGTCTTACATACTGGCAACCTAATTGAGCTGCTATGTGCCAGTTACAAGTATGAAGTTGTTGTAACAGCTTGTGTGATCGCGGCCGTCGAGTAAAAGACGCGGTGCGTATTCCGGCCCAATCTATGTCCAAGAGATTTTTTATAAAAAGTATGAAATTGTTTTAGCAGATTTATACGATTCTCGTGCGTCTCAAGCCGGCGAGTAACAGACACGGCGCGTCCGCCGGCTCAACCCTGTAATGGTTCTTAATATACAAAATGTTTAAAATAGTTGTAGCAGCTCTGTACAGTTGTGAAGCGACCGCAGGCGGCGAGTAACGGACGCGGCGCGTGTGCTCCGTATTGCACGGCTCTTTATAGCCCCGATACAGTTTGACAACACGCTGTAGCCCGGGCCGTGTTACACGCTGTTTAGTGTTGCGTTACACGCGTTTGAGGAAAGAAACGAGAATTGTCCGTAATTATACTTCAAGCGTGGCCATCTTAGTGGCTGCTTAAGGACATGTGTCTTAGACGGTTTAACCGACCGGACGCAGAAAAGGGAGTGCCATGAGTTTAAACCGTCTTTGATATCGTAGCACTTTTTATAGTAAAGGGGGCAAGTGTGTCGGTGCCTTTTGATGGTTGCCGTTGTCCATTGAAGTTCGCATGGTTTCTCTTTTTTCATCCTCCCCTTCAATGGGCCACGGGATCTCAAACCGCACAAAAACTAGTCGTCTTCTGGAAAGAATATAAAGCCCTTTTAACTTACGATCGGGCTTGACTGTGTAAGAGTGAACATGGTTATTTTTTCACTTGTATTTTTTTTGAACTTGAAAATGAGCAAACGCAAAGCAACCCTTTGATGGCTGTCAAAGTCTTCAGACATCCATGATATTGTTGTGCTCACAAGCTACCAATTTTTCCATCTCTCGAATGCGTCACTAAATCGCAATCCCCACGAAGCGCGACAGGGTAGCTATCATTTTGAGATGGTATCATGCGAGAGGTACCTCTCCGGCCGTGCCAGTCGAGCTCAGCCGCATGACGCTACCTCTAGCTATAAAAAGTGAGTGGCTTGTGACGCAGTCGGGCAGTTGGATAAAATAAAACAAAGCAATAGTCCGTGGAGGCCGTTCATCCTAATTACTGATAATTATCGTTACGGCGGATTGGATGCAGTTTTAATTCGCCCATTCGCCCGGCGCCCAACGGCCGGTGCTGATGGCTTTTTGATAACACCATTAATATGGGGCCAGCCGATTGTTATTGTGGAAGATTATATAGTTCTTTGATTGATATTGGATTTTGTTTTTGTGGTAGAGGGATGATGCGAGTGGAGTGAGCGTCGTGTGGGCGTTCGTTGAAAGTGGCATATGTATAGTAGATGACGGACATGAGATGATAAGTAGAACAAGCATCTTTACAGTTCAGTTCAGTTCAGTTCCCAAAGCAGGTAGGCAGACATAAAGAATGAGAAGATGATGAGAGAAGAAGAAATGTGGCAACTTCTATCGTTGTTTATTTTTGACTAACAAACTTCCAGCAGTCAGCAACTCAATGGTGACTTAATCAATTAGCGACCCTGGATGAGAGGTCCGATTCTTGTGATTTGTGGGATCACTAGACTTATTTATCGAAGGGCAACGAAATTGAATACATCAAAGTGGATGTATGATGATAGTCATCAGATGCTTCCGACTGCTTCTTTGGCATTTTGAAGTAAACAACATGTATGTACTACCAAATCGAATCGAAATTGCTCAAATTCATCGAAACTCATTGGTACTAGATTTTTTTTAAAGTAAGGAGGAAATCAAGCATATTGCTCAAATTCATCGAAACTCATTGGTACTAGATTTTTTTAAAGTAAGGTTTTAAAGTAATCAAGCATTCGTATGATGACTAATGAGAAAATTGTCATGCAGTTACGTAGCCCTTATTTCCTCAGCCCTCCATTGGGCCACCGAAAAATCAAAAATCACAAAAAATGCAGCGCCAGTTCAATTCCGTCGCATTACAACATTAAAGGTAAAACAACAGCTTAATTCATTTCTTAACATTTCCCGACCCTTGACCTTTTCCATACGGAAGCGCTAAACAATCAAAACGACAAAAAACATTTTTAACGTTAATCTACCGAACGTCCCCCACTGGGACAGATGTTGAAAAAACCATCTGACTGACAACCGACTGTCCAGATAGTGACGGTAGCTGCACGGGCACAAACGTGCAACAGCCTTACCAACCCTAAGTTAACGCAGTAAGGTTCAAAGTTCTCCAAACTACATGCAAATCAAAAATAGCACGAACTTTGACAAACCAACTTTGAGTTTACGCTCACAACATTTCCTATCGAAAAGCCATAAGGTTCCTAATTGTAAATCAAGGTAATTACTCACTCTTGGTATTTGTCAGTTTGCAAATTTACTTTTGCAGTGAAATGGGTCTTATGATATGGAAATTGGGTAGGTTTTCGTGTGATTTGAGTATTTTCGCGTAAGCTGAGTTGGCCTCTGGTAGTCAGACATGTTTTGCTTGGCGGGACACGGTGTCAGTAACAAACAATGAGTTATGTTGGGAGATAGAATCAGGCGAGTTCAGCGTTTTAACGTTCAACTAAAAATGGCGAAAAATTACTCCGCGTACAATGTAACCGGGATGGAAACTAGGAATAAGATAACCTATTTGAAGCAGGTTTTAATAGTAAGTGTGGCCTGGTCTTTTGGCGTACTGGAGGCAGGGGTCAGGGTGGGAACCTGACCCTATCGCACGGTTCCGACGTCGTAGCAGGGACTGTGCAGAAGCAGTCCCCAAGGAGAAGAGGCCTGGCCTTTTCGCCGAGGGCACCCTGTCGCTTGAGGGATCCTGTTTCATTCAGAACCCGACAATTATAGCGGCTGAAGGCACCCGCAGGGGTTAAGTCGGTATTGCACCCTCTAGCGTCGTGTCCGCCATAGGTTAGCCACTCGGGCTCCTAAGTATCATATTATGTAAAAGTATTAGGACCGGTTACACAGCTTTATATTAAAGTGTCAATTAACTATTTGATGCTTAAAATCCTTATTAATAAGGGTTAAATACAATGTCTTCGAAGGAACTCCAAATTATAATATATTCATTTGTCACTTATGTTTATAAGGCTAATAACATATTTAACTCGTTCACTGTGTCATGATTTTTAAAGAACTTTCAGCTGGTGTGTAGGGGATCTAATAGACACCGTAAGTAACCTCCCATCTGTTGCGTTAGGGACATCAGACCCCTAAAAATATAGTTTTGAAAATAGCTAGCTGAAAAACAATGACATATATTTGAAATTTTTGTAGGTTAGAGGTAGTCAATTGATCTACATTTAGCTGGCTACGCACGTGATAGATATAAATAATATACTTAACCCTGACAACATACATATAACGCCCATATATATAAAAATCCAATACACGCAATTATGACTTAAGAGAAAACTACAAATTCAAAAAGAAAATATGACATCTATTGCATCTCGTACCGTAAGCTAAGATACTTCAGCATGTGGAGTAATTAGTGATGGGTGTAAAAAAAATATAAGTGGTACATCGGCTCTTCTGCTGTTAATCCGTTATTATTTCATTACTCTTTTCAAATGTTAAAAAGTGAATATGCTTAAATTGTACTTAGAATGCTATGGGCTACACATAAAATGTAATCTACTTTTTAAAACCAAATGAGATGCAAAAAGGAAATCTTCCCGAAAATATCGGCAGCCGGTAGTGTAGCAAATCGCATTAACACCACTTTACTGTCCAACGATTTCCGAATCGCTGCCATATTGTATTGTCCGCCATTTTATCGCCACAGTCGGCGATATACGACGGAATTAAAAATACATAAACATGTGACGTTTTACGATAATTACACGTGCATTGTAACACTGGTAGGTTTATAATGCTTTAACATAAATAACACCACTGTTTCGGCCATTTTAATTTCGGTATAATGTGTTTTTAATACGTACCATATAACTTTTGATATGACGATTACAATTAAGTTTTGTACATTCGTACTATTGCTATTGTGCGGACTTCATTTCATCATTTAAATTCGTTAATATTATCTACAATAGTTGTGTAATTATTTAGTCCTTTTGTTAACGGTAGTAAAGACCTGAATGACAAAGCTTACTTTGACTGTATCGTTACAGCTTCTAAAAATGTGGATCAATTTGTTTATAATGATTGAGATATCTTTAAATTAAAGGAAAATAAACGTTTATACCGAGATTACACGATTAAAACAATACAGGTCATCAAACCCGTAGTTGAACGCTTTTTTGCTGACGCTGGCACTCGTCAGTTGAGCTGCCCTTAGTCTGCCCTCTCCCCCAAGCCTGTCCGGTATGGGTAGCCCTGTCCGACATAGCCTTGGAGATCAGAGGCTCTCAGGGCATTATGGCAAGGTGGCAGCATCTTCAGAGGGAACCGTCATGGAACCCTACCTTGGAGTAGGTAAAGAAAAAATCAAACGTATAAGCCGATGAGATTAAAGGATGAGGCTGTATGTTATTACTTGGGAGCACTCAATGAACCTAAAACCAGTAGATAAATACAAATAAAAGGAAAAATCATAACTTGGTAATGATTTTAAAACAAAGAAACTATTTTTACATTGTCTAAGAAGTTAGATTTTTTTCTGTGCTTCTAAAGATTACATAGTATTAGACAAATTTTAGCTTAATAATTCCATGCGTTCCTGAGAAAATTGGTCTTGACTGAAAGACTAAAGTGTCCTCCTATAAGTTTAGTTTCTTTTATTTTCAGATGCATAAAAAAAGTTTAACGGACTCGGGAGGTTTAAATGCGCAAGCCTCGACTATAGTAATTGGGTGATAATTTGTAAATGTTATACTATAATTAAACGATAACCGTCAAAAATCCATCACTTTGATTTTTGACCGTTATCGTTTAAAAGCAACCAAATTATTTTTTTCCTAATTTCCTACACTTTTTTAGTCTTTAATTATAATTCCTAACTTATACATTTTAGCGTCGAATTGCGGAAAATGGCCCAGGCAACAAGTAACAAGTAACTAGTACCCTGACATTTCGTCCAGGTATTGAATACTATTTTCATTATTAGTAACTTTTCATATTCTTAGTATTAGTAACTTTTTTCATATTCTTTTTCTTCATTAGTATTGTCATTAGTAACTTTTTTCTAGTCCTTTTCTTTCATGTACATCATCAACGTTTCTTTATACATCAAGGAACTCGATGAAATGAGATCTAATTTTTAAAATAGCACCCACACTACGAAATAAAACATTAAAAACAATAAGCTTATGCAAATGAATTTTTGAGTCCCGTGGCGCGCTCATAACACATAAACAACAATGTTTATCCGATTTGTCCGTCCGTCGGTCATTAGCTAAACTTAACGACTCTATTTAATATAACGACCGGTACATACACACACTAAGCTCCGCGTTATTGTAATATAATTTACACGCCGCTGTTTAGGAGATAAAACCTAATTGACATATAAACATTCATTTGTTGAAATAATTACCTGCGCGAATTAGTTTCGCTAGTTTCGCTGTTATGTTGGTTTTTAATTAATTTT
This sequence comes from Calycopis cecrops, assembly GCA_001625245.1. Lineage (NCBI taxonomy): Eukaryota > Metazoa > Arthropoda > Insecta > Lepidoptera > Lycaenidae > Calycopis > Calycopis cecrops. The sequence goes on along the minus strand of LUGF01048366.1, from coordinate 647,100 downwards.
GGTATAGTGTTTTCATAAACTTGGTGTTTTTATTAACAAGAATAATCTTAAGGAAGACATTTGTATTTTTTCGTAGATGATATAAATAATACTTTATTTAAAAGAGTTAGCTTAACAAATTTACTATTAACTTGTATTTTTTTCTTTTCTTCTGGCAATTAGATTGACATGTAGAAACAGAGAATTCTCCTGATACAAAAGAAGAGACCAACAAACGAACACTAAAACTTTAATATATTAATAATTATAACCAGCTTAATTGTAGCTTATAGAGTTACGTAATAATATAAAGGATGGCGGAATTTGAACACAAAATTCGAAGATTATCATCACAAGCAATACTGATACTTAAGCCGTGGACATAAGGTTCTGGTTGGACCACATTCGGAAATGTCTCGTAAAATAATGCGTGATACAAATGTCACTGTACTGACGTTCAATCAGGTTGAATCGGCCAATATTGATTTGATGGGGGACAAAGCCGGGTGTTTAACCCTAGTTTACGATATAGTGACGGACACTGGGGATTGTGCGTATCGGCCGGCCGCAGCCGTTGAAATACATCCGCCACTTCTTGTTTATTGCACATTGCCCGGTTATTGCTATCGATTGATGGCTCCATGATTTTGGGGAATGATATTGGGATTTAAAATGACCACGGATTTGGAGCGGGCAAATTGCGTATCTTGAATGGATGCGGTATTGTGATGTTCTCAGCGATTTGTGTAAATGTGGTTTGTAAATCTTTGGACGGATATTTCTGAACGTTTTTATATTTTTAACAGAAACTGTTTCGCTGTATTCTTCTTATATATTCTTAGTCTAAATCGAAGAAACGAAATTACTTAGGTACTTTTATTCAAGAATAATTAATAATGAAAATGTAGGAT
>LUGF01048366.1:622342-639461 GCA_001625245.1 Calycopis cecrops | reverse complement strand
CCGCCAGTAATCCGCGGCGGAGGACAGGGGGAGACAAATGCCTTTCGATTCAACGAAATGCTCTCATAATAGTTTTAAAGTGGGTGCCATTTTGTTTTCTGTTGCGTTTTGACAAATTTTTGTTGATGGGTTGGACGATTGTCATGACCTTTTTAGATATATTTTTCATAATTTGATCATATTTACTTTTATGAATATATTTTTTAATTTGGATTTTTAAGAATTGAAGATCCAAGAACAAACTGTTCTCCGAGTCTTACGAGTTCTTCTAGGTGTTTTTTTAAAAAAAGCCCTATATTCTCTATATATGTAAAAATCTCGTGTCACAATGTTAATTTCCATACTCCTCCCATACGGCTAGACTAATTCTCGTGTGCCTATTGGGATAAGCAACATCTATTTTTCATATCGATATTTCCACTGAATCGATACTTACGCGAGTCAAACCGCGGAGCTCAGCTAGTTGTTATTATGTGCCCGCTTGTTATACTACAACAACAACGGGAGTAGATTTAATATTTATCCGCCGCACAGTGTATCACTGTCGGACATGTATCCTCACACGACACCGCTCACGTCACCGCATCAACACTCCTGTCACTGAGAACCCTTTTCCTTTATCGCTTCTACACAAATATATATTTATAAGGTACAGTTTATACGGATACAGGAATTATTTAAGTGAGGTTGAATTTAACATAATTTATTTATTCAGTAATAAATAAAACCCTAAATTCGGATAATTTGGGGAAGATGTTAGGAATCTATTACAAATTTATGGCAAATATAACAGCATTTAAATAAAATCTAGCATTTTATTTACATTATTATTTACAAATTATTCGTAAGCTATATATTTATTTATTCAGTAATAAATAAAACCCTAAATTCGGATAATTTGGGGAAGATGTTAGGAATCTATTACAAATTTATGGCAAATATAACAGCATTTAAATAAAATTTACATTATTATTTACAAATTATTCGTAACCTATATAATATGAATGGCTGTGGACGTATGGCATTATCTATGTTTAGGAAAGTACCGATAAAGAGTCAGAGAGGTCAAGTGGGAGTGATATTTTAACAGTTAGTTGTAAATTACATAATAATAATACTGTGGGCTTTACGCTTACATGCTTACACACTGCATTAGCCTAGCCACATGATAAGTACGGTAAGTACTTGTATCACGGGTATTAGAAAAAGGAAATATATTTAATATCTTTATAATTTTTGTACATATAATATACACATTATACATATTTAAAATCTAGGAGGGATTTGAACCAAGGACCCCTGTTGAAATATGTTCTATGAGCTCTGTGTCACTGCGCCACCGGTCGTCGTTATGTTACTATTACAACGTACCACATTATAGTAAGATACATATTTTATTATGATTTAACTTCTGACAAAGGAAAAAGATTAAAATAAATAATAACAGTAACTTTGTAAGACACAAAAGTCTTGTAGCGTGCCGTAGCTTTGCTACGAGTACGGTAGCGACACTTGCGAGTGCTACAAGACATATTATGTCTGACGCTCATACCATTTGCTTATATCAAAAAACGTCATTCAAGAAGTTTTTAGTGCAAAACAAAAATGGAAGCAAATGTATAGATGCATGGAAACTATTTAGATTTTCTTTTAATTCCCCCGTCGCCATTGTTTCCTGGGGAGTGACGGGGAGTGACGGGGCGACTGCGGCGTAACGTCTTGTTTAAATCAGCCGGGAATGATGGCCATAACAGTTAGCCGCGAGTTACGGCGCGCCAGATAATGGCGCGACCAGAAGATTTCCACTAAGTAATTGTTAATTTCGGCGCACTGCGGAATTATTGTTTGTTTTTGGGTACTTTTGGGGCGAGCGACGTTTCAAATATCACACGGTAATGGTACATAATGAGGCCATCACACTATACAGTATTCGTATCACAAGTGTCTACATCCACAAACATCTAAACAGCTTATTAGTTGACCTTCTTCATTCAATTTCGATTAGGCTGTAATAATTAATTTAACTGATAAAAAGGGTTTTAAAGGAATTTAAAATTTACTCCTTGGAGCAGCTTGCAGATTTTTTGCACCATCTGATAAAACTTTCAAGTTCTTCGTACTGTTCTTATTACATTTTAACATTTACATTTTGTTTTTTCTTACAATATTTTACAATCACCAGCGCATCGCATTAAATTGGTTTATTTACATTGTTGGATACATATTGTTGAATACCTTACAAATTGGCGCAAGTACAATAACACACCTGACAAGTATATACCGCAACATCCGATGGGCGAAACGCAACAACACAAAAGTCGTATCTCCCAAACTTGACATAATCTCGGGTCTCGAACGTCTCTCCCACACCAACATACATCATCTCAAACGCTGACGCCGCCTAAGTTATCCAGCTAACTTTTCCCGACACCTTCAGGCCATTAAGGCCTTAATGACTGCCTGTAAATTGGCCATAATTCAGGCCAGGCCGTAAATAACCGGGCTCGTGATAAGGGCCCTGCTGACTTGTCGCGGCCGTCCAAATGTGTCTATCTTAGTTTAGCATGTGCGACGATTTACTGCGGGGTCCATTTATATTGTGGAGTATCAGAATAGTTCGTTCCGAGGGTCTTCAGCTCGAGTTTGATCGTGTGGAATGTAATTAAGATGTTTTATATTGTGTACTTGTTTGTGAGTTATGTATGTTATATTTTATTATAGTATATGCAAAATATCTAGCTCATATCAAATATACGATAAGGCAGAAGAAGACTTATTCTTAAACACAATTATACTATGTTGCTCGAATGATTTCTCACAGACTACATCAAATTTTGAAGATAGTGAATTTGTTCGGTGTGCGTAAATATTCATAAGATAAACTGTCAGGCTAGTAAAAAGATAGAAGACGAAGCAGAAGTAAGAAATACTCACCTATTTAAACTTAATTAGAAAATTCTTAAATGGCGATCCATTCCATATTTTAAACTGTTAGATGAAGAAGGTCAAAGGAATACTAATACTAATCAAGAAGGCTATCATTACCTAAGATCAAGTATACGTTGATATTATATCATAGCCATGTTTTCCGGCGTATGATATAGTCTATTATCAGGTAAACTTCCCTTCTCTGTCGAATAAATCAAGGGCGCAAAACTTCAATGAAAAATTATCACAAAAAAACTATGGAGCGTCAATATTGTTATAGCTTTTACACTGCCACAAAACGTCCGCCGCTTGACAATGGCGATATTCATTATAACGAGTCGACATCGCTGCGAATGATAACCTCATTTGTAAGCGGGATGAATCAAACGCGCATTAAAGCATTGTCATACGGGGAGAATTATTGTGACGCCTCTCGCTGCTAGCACACTTCGACGCTGCTGGCGAATCGAGGCTAGGGGACGTGTGGAGACGATTTTAACGTTACTTTTGATCGTATATTGCTAATTTATTCACTCTCATTTTTGTTGTTCTGTGTGTTATAATATTAAATGTAATTTGCGTTTTATTATATTATTTTTATTAAACATTATTGTTGGATTTTAGTTATTAATAATTAGAAATTGTTATTATAATATACATAGAAATGCTGCATCGGCATATAGAACATAGGTTTGACAACTTTGGATTCACATCAATCTATAAAGACTAGTTCAGGTTAGTTTTAACTTTTGTCTATGTTAGTTAAGCAATAAATGTAATTTTTATGTATTAATATAAAATAACGATATTCCTGCAACTTTACTACTTGTCCGTTTAAAATAAAATCTTATTTAATTATGTAACAAAGAATTAAATAAACAAACAATAACCAAGGGCGACTCCGCCGTTTTGTTGTTCCACAAATTTTGCATTATCGCGGCGCTGTAGGACAGGTCAATGATATATTCGCGGACGTATTATAAAAGCGATAAATAAATAAATTTAGAAGTGTAATGACGTTAATGGCGGATATAATGAACGCTCCGCCGCCCCGCCTTTGTTTCTATGTACCAGGAGTACGGGACGAGCGAGGCGCGTATCTTTTTTATACACAAAACGCGAAACAGCCTATAATTTTCCCCGGCTTTAGGCGAGTGAGAGGTACCCTTATCGTACCAGTTCCTATGCAGCATTGGAACTGCTTGTCTATTTGAACTCGCGATTACAAGTGTAATGATTCGCCCTGTTTCGGTTACGTTTTGGATGGCTAATTAGAATTGAAATGGGACGGCGGTAAAAGTCTGCAAATAATAATGTAGATGCTTATAGACGTTGGTGGTTTTCACTTTTTTGACATCTCATTTATCATCTTAAACTATAAAACATGTGTAATCAGTAGTCGCTAGATCGTATCATTGATATTGTAACCCTTTCCGTCTTCGAGTTGAAATTTCTTACCAAAATAAATATCTTATATAATTAGTGAGGTTCATTGAATATGTCGATAATTTAAAATAGTGTATATTTTTGAAGTAAAACTTCTATACCAGCCAAGTGATCGGGTGAGGTCAATGGAATTTGTCATACAAATTCAAAATTCAAATTCGATTTAAGTGCAATTTTTTTGTATTTAACTGATGTCATTGTTTTCATTGTCATCATTGTCATTTTAACTACGATAACGAATTTGAGTATTACATAAATAATTGAGTTTTACTTCAGTTGTATGTTGATTTGAACACCGCAGCATAGGTTCAAAGTTCTGTGACAATTGATTAAGTAAATTATGACAAACTGCGTTTGCCACAGGGAAAGAAAAAAAAATTGTAATGTTACAAGTAATTTATTTATAGTCACACATTATAGTATATTAATTAGTAAATATTAATAAAATATATTTGTTTATTTTTATCATATTCACTCTCTATACTATAAATCAGTTAGCCACTGCTAACTAATTAAATAGTAAATAAATAATATTAATTAGATCGGTAACTCCATTGTCACTCTCTTACCCCATTTGCTATCTCTCAGCTTATCATTGAGTTTTACAAATACTTAATTAAAACAAAATTTATGTAATTACCACAGTATAGTAATTTCAAAAATAAAAAATAAGAATACATAGGAAGACTACAGAAAAGCTAAAGCCTTATATATGATAAGACTATTAGTGGGTCAGAATACTATTTACAGACAGTAAAAGCATTTTAATTAATACTACCCAACACTAGCATCCTGTAGATTTGAGTCATGCACCTCAAAGTAACAAAATATAAAAGAACAAATTACGTAATAATGTCACATAAATGTCGATAATATATTATCGATAATGGCACATCACTCCAGTTCCGATTTTAATCGGTTTTATCTAGTTTTTGTGGTAAATGACAGCGGCAGGCGGTATGTTGTTTTGACATCTGCGGCACAATCGCACACAAATAAATATAAACTCATTTTTGTTGATAATGAATCGTGTTAATGCACATCTGCACTTGACTGCGGTTGTTTAACTGTTTGTCTGTCCCGTAATTATTTTAATTATTGTAAGGACAACGCGCTCTGTTTTTGATATATCATAATTGTCATTATAATTTAATTTCGATATTTATTAATTAATCGGCGGTCTACGGTTTTGTATTTCAGTTAATATCGAATTTAGTTACTGTTGCGCTGATTAGTGATGGGTATTTGTGTCGATAATTGTTCTTTATCAAAATTTATAATTATGTGAAGTAATTTAATTATTATGTTATTACTTTTTAAAGAAAAGTGGTTGTAGTGAAGTAAATAGCTAAGTCTAGCAGTGGATCGATAAAGAAAAAATCATCATCATTAACATTTCCCGAGTTATAATGTTATATTTGACATTCTGTGCCTCTAATCTAAAACGGTACCCTTATAGTATCAATATGTTGCCCATCTGTATATATATTACGTCTGCCATGAAAACCTTCGGGGTTAACTTGGTATTTTAAAGTCATGTCTCAGAAAAATATACGAACTTATATTTGTAGTTCAATTCATACAATCACTTCAGGCGCCTACTAACGTAATTTTGTCAACTTTTATAAGTTACGTTAAAAATTATACCTATGCAATTCCTTGGTACGGAATCTTTGGTGACGCGATGTCTGTGATTAGCACTTTACAGTTGCTTTCCAATGAATTACCCTTTTTTATAGTATAGGAGGAAATTTTGGTAAGAGGTAGTGCCACACTGCATGCTTGCATGCAGTCGAATTGGGCCGGCACGACCGGGGAGGTAACTCTCGCTTACACGAGACGGGCGTAAAGTGACAGCTGTGTGCTGTCGCGTTTCGTGTGGTGTGTAAGTAGCCGGTGGCCCATGGAGGTGGGAGGAGAAAGGAGGGCAGCTCATCTGTATAGCCTCTATGTGGATGTTTGTGGGCGTCGGTAGTCATGAAAACGACGCCGGCTGCTCGATTGCCCTCCTATATCATAAAAAAAAAATTAAAAAAACAAAATGAACAAGCAGAGCAATTTGATAACTATTGATACCCAAATTATCAGCCATTCATCCAGTATCCCCTAATGGGCCAGCGGCTACTTGAAAACCACACGAAACGTTTCATCATCACTTTTAACGGGGTAGGTACAGTTTATTGCACTACACGGAGTGTCGTCATACTTTGTGGACAAAAGGGAGAAATTTTTCCGGGAGAGTGCAGCCAATTTTTTTTGGGCGATGGTAATGATGATGGCGATAGTGCTGCTCATGATGGTGTTGAGGAAGATGATGTTGTAACTCGCATTAGTCGCACGTCGGCTCGTCTGTCCGTCGCCGCGGGCGCGCGCGCGCCGACGGACACGACTCAGCGAGATATGAGAACTGGGAATCATTGCATATGTTCCACGTGTAGAGTTTGGACGGTTTAGAAGTGGCGTTTTATATTGTTATTTATATTTACAAGCTAATTTAAAACAATTTTTTTGTTAATGTCGATAATTATTTTTTCTATCTGTCCCGTCAGCGCTTTAATACATAAAATCATTTCTTTAGTCTCAAAAATAAAAATACTCGTATCTGTCCCGTCAGCGCTTTAATACATAAACTCATTTCTTTAGTCTCAAAAATAAAAATACTCGACAACCTATATAAATAAAAATCAATTGCTTTTCAGTAGACTCACTAACACTTGATAACGGCTGAACGGATTTGACTAATTTTGGTTTTGAATGAAGTTCAGGGAAGGTTTATAAGGTTCGTATTTAGGAAAAATATAGTAAAAGCAACAATTTCGTTTTCCCATAGAACCTATTTCTACCCGTCAAATATTTGATGTTCATACTGTATGTCGGTCGTTCAGAAATGAAATAAAAATAAAAATTTAAAATAAATGAGGGCTGATTTTTCATTCCTTGCATAAACACCTGTTAAATAAATATTTACATTTTTTTGAATCTCTAAGCTAAATAAAAGTTATCCTCTCCTGTTCTAACGACTTAGCTGACTAGCTGACTGGAATACTGGAGCCAGGGGACAGGATGAGAACCTGAACTCAGAGACTCTGAGAGTGTACAGATACAACCAGAAAGTCCCCAAGAAGGAGAGGTCTGGTCAGTTCACCGAGGTCACCCCTTCGCTGGTGGGATCCTGTTTCCTCTTGATCCGAGACACTTTACAATTATAGCGGCTGAAGGCACCCGCAGTGGCGTTTTTGTATGCACTCCCGACGTAAGTCTAGGAGTCACCCGGGCTCCTAGGTATCATACGTTAATTATATTCCCCTGCGTCAAAAAACAGGTAAAGTAACGGGTTGAAAATTCATCCATGTAACATTACACGTTAACATGAAAACATATTTCCCAGTGATGACAAGACTACATCTATCGGGTCAGCTAAAAGTAAATAAAATGATTACCTACCTGTTACTTGATTTCATTTCGGCATCAATCTTTTGGTAGCAATTTTTTCTGTTATTTCTAAATAAAGAAAAAAGATTATATTTGTAAGCGCATTAATTTGACTGATGTAGATGTCACAACCGAACCGAACCGAATGAAGTTAGAACTAATTATATAATATTTTAAATTAGCAGCGTCCTGATATCTGTGAAACCTAGCCATGAAATCGTAGTATCGTAATAGAAGCAAAATATGAAGGATAGTTTGCTTTTATTTGCACACTGCTTTCCTCGATAGTGGAGTTAATACGAGACGGGCACAGATTTTTTATTGGAAAAAGTCCACTTCTAAAGTTTTAGTAGGTCTGTGTGCTGAAGGGAGTGCGTGTTGAGGGATTCATTCTCCTGATGACGAATTGTTCGAGCGATCTCACGCCGTCCTAATGTAAACATTGGCAGCTAGTGCCGCGACTGCGCTCACCATCATTTTTGTATATCTGAGAAAGTCCGTGTATTTGCAGATACTTCTTTTTGAAGACCTTTATCAGTTGTATATGGCTAGCCACACGCACAATCCTAGAACATAGATAAAACATAGATAAGTAGGTACAGGGCTTCTTTCTGAGTAAATGATACTATAACATTTATTTGCCTCATAATATTATATTATTTTTTAATAGGAGAGGGAGTCAAACGAGCAATGCATTACGGTAACGAGTAAATTTGAAATATTTGTAAACCGTTAACATAATCTTAGTTGATGGTTCTTATTTGTATATTACTTACTAGCTGCTCACAATTTGAGCCTGTCATATTCAGCTCAGAAGCAAAATATATACTACAAAATACTATACAATGTTATGGATGCCTACTTTAAGAAGCTAAATAGATGTGATTTTTGTGCAGCAAATATATAATTGAATAAACATATAGCAAACATTGCAATTCTCTTTAACTATACCTTGCAAACAACAACGCTGTATTTTTGTACTAATTTGCAAATTAGTACAAAAATATATTATAATTTAACGAATATACATTTATTATTTAATTATAACGAGACTCTCCTTTAAAAGCAGTAACGATGGCCACCGTATGCGCCCGCGCACGTTTCTTGATTTAAAACCCGTAACAAAATATGTATGTACTGTTTTACTCCGCTTCAGCGATGGATTTATACGCGATAACAACCTGATTCACGCATTGTATCTGTATGGAGTTTACGATATAAATATTTGTACTAATGTTGTGCTGCGAGAATATTGCTTTATAGGCAATATTTGTGAGTCAGTCGTGGTGTAACCACACGTGGAGTATATACGGGATAAGTTCCGAAACTAATTTAGGTACTTGCTTGTGACTTTTATGAGTACAATTGTCATTATTATTAAATCCTATATAATCCTATTGGCTGCAATTAATAGTAGTTTCTTACGTTACTGCGCTAGGAGGAAGGTGGATGTAATAAATAATAATAATACTAATATTTAGGCTCAAAATACGTTGTTTTAAGTCTATGTATATTAATTTCTTTGCTGCATTTCAACAAAACTATAACATGTTCATTTCTTCCATTATTTCTTTTACAATAATTCAATGACGAAGTCGCTTTGATTTTAGTGTCCCTAGTCTTTCATCAATCTTATGATTTAATGAAGAATCTATCGGTAATAAAGATAAATTTAACAACATGAATCTAATATTTAAAATTCTCGTGTCACGGTGTGCGTGATTAAAACTCCTCCGAAACGGCTTTATCGATTCTTATGAAATTTTGTGTGAATATCCGACTAGGTCTGAGAATCAACCAATATCTATTTTTGATCCTGATATTCTTACGGCGTCGAAAGTTACGCGGATGAAACCGCGGGGCGCAGCTAGTATATATATAAACTTCATATGTGTGCTTGACTATTTTTTTCCGAGGTTCGGATCATTGACATATCGAGGTGGCTCACAAATATTCAATCTAAAATCTCTACGAAATACTTAGCTCACTAGTGATCTTGACTTAGTGAATATATTCCTCTCCAATTCCGCCATCAGACGAAACCTTGGCCACAGCAGCCCGACAATTAACATCGACTCCTCAGCCGCGCTCCTGTAATAGATCTCATAAATTCGGATGTTTGTTTGATCGGTCGCGAAAAATGGGTTTTACGGGCGGGCATCAATAAACATATAGTGGTTATGCGTTTGCGTCTGGCATTACCGTAGATTAACACCTGCATCGTCTATTATAGGATGGACCGAAACACGAGGCTAAATGTGTTCTTGCGGATAGCGATGCATTGCTCGCGATACTGATCGAGTATTCGTTAAATCGGTCAATCGGATTTAACTATGAGGTAGTGCCATTTAAACCGAATAGGACAGCATGATTGGGTACCTCTCGCTTACATGACACCGTCGTAAAGTGAGGTGTGCTGTCGGGTTTCGCATGACGTGTAAGTATCCGGTGGCCTATGGAGCGTGGAGAAGGAGGAAGGCAACACATCTGTATAAAACATTATGCAGTCATGAAATTGGTTCCGACTTCAAGATTGCCTTCCTATACTATAGAAAATAACCATTTTTTAGGGTCCCACAGTTCACTTTGTTGTTCTGTCTATAGGGTCTTCTTTATAAGATCACTTTGTCGTTCTTCTGTCTCCTAAGACCTTTGTTTCAGACAAGGTTAAAGGGATTATGTTTAAATTCATGTTAAAAATACTGAGTCGCTTGAAGCACAGATTTATAATTCAACGCAATCATAAGTTAAATCTGCTTACGTTCATACTTTGAAGTCGGGAATTAAAACGAAGGGTACTTCCATAGCCCTACCATGAAATTTGACAAGAAGTACCTAATAATTGACCTAACGAATAAAGTAATAACTAAGAAAATGGGTAAATTTTAATTTGATCACAAGAGTAAAAAAAAAAGCTAACTCTTCTGGCTCAGTGACCCGAAGTGAGTCTTGGCCAAAATGAAACAAAAAAAAATTTACAAAGGAAACAATTTTGAAATAAACACCTTGCCGATGTCCACGGGCGTTTGTAGTCGTCAAAAAGCCCCTACTGCTCGTTTGCCTCCTTATACTATAAAAAACACTACCTCATACAAACCCCAAAATGTCGTCTCCATATATTAAACACACGAAGCCGGCAAAAACTGATGATGAAGCAAGTGTTAATACACAAAAGCCGTATCTCCACATTATTATAGTAAATGCACGCGTCGCGCTGCATTACGTAAAATATTCTAAGCGCAGTCTAAAACCAAAGCACCTTTACACGCTGAATTTAATATCTGTTTAGTAGTTCCGCTAAAACCTCTTATAATTCTGCGCCGCACCGCACGCCACTCGTAAAGAGGGCTGTACACTTGCAGTTTTTGTCTCCTGAGCTCGTGGTCACTGCATAGTTAAGGGGGAGTGCTGTCTTTGGAAAAACAATGAAATAATGTGAATAACTATGACATTGATTACAAAAAAAACCAAGAGCGAAATTTACCTTACTTACCGTTAGCGTACCATCTGCATAATAAATATTTGAGAGCCTCATTATTCGGCTTCGATTACCTACCTACCTTTTATTTATTTATTTATTTATTAAATCCACAGCTTTATTATATTAATAATAATTATTATAAAAAATTATAACAGAATTTGAGCCATTATGTATTTACATTTTTTAATTTGTACACTGTTTGTTCGATTAGATTGCGATTTTCACACTTCGAATTCCATATTAAATATAGTCAAAAATACCAATACTCCTGTAATAAATGCGAGAGTTTGCATTTATGTTTGTTCTCTTTCACTCCAAATCTTCTCAACGTATGTTCTAGAAATTTAGCACATAAACAGAGATTATAGCAAAAAAATCTTTGATTCCGAAATAGAATTAAAGCATTACTTATCAATGAAGGAAATACACGGATGAAACTGCGAAGCAGCAGTAGGTAGTATTAATAAAAAGAGAAAAGATATAATTCATTAGAATACTTGTTACTCATTTTATCAGTGATGTGATAATTTCACTCTGCCATATTTATCGCAATCGAAATATTATTTGCCTCCTTGTCTCTGGCGAAATCTAGTGAATAAATGAAGTGAAACAACATACCCCTTAAGCGGTGGGCAGGTATTTAGCCCGCTATTTATAGAGCCATGTTTAAGAGACTCAGCTTCCCGATCTCACCTCCTGATATAATGTGAGCGTGTGACTTCTATCGTGCATAACAACACGCTAGTATCAACTAACAAGTACCGGCAAAACATTTCGCCAGGTATGTTTTTACATATGTAAAGTTTCTTAAGTATAAAGTTCAAAGGTTCATATGAAAGTCTTAACTTCTACATAAGTTGTGTTATAATGTTATTACTGAGTACATTTTCCTGCAAAACTATATTTAAAGACATCGGATTTCACAACATTGGCAAGCTGGAGATGATTCAACGATAAATTCTACCTAACCTTTGTTCTAAATGGAGGTATCATTAAATACTATATAAAGTCCAGTTAACGGAATCAAAAGATACCTACTGTAGTTATATCACATATTATATTATTAATGTAATGTATGTTATTAATATAATATGTGATCGCACACATAGAAAGTAATATCACTAAAACTTGTAGGAAAATTCCCGTAGATTTAACATCACGAAAGGCAAAATAATTCTCAGTTTAAATTAAAAAAAAATCCAAAAAAATGAATCGATCATTATAAATAAATCGCTGCTAAAAAGCACTACAAAATGATGTTACTGGAACTTTTAATACAAAAGTGAAGGCGCACGCAAAATAATATTGTCAAAATAAAATTGTGCAAAATAAGATTGTGTGTAAAACTTCTAAGTTTTAATAATTCTGTGAGCATTCTATTATTCTTTCTCCCATCGGAACCCCTCGGTATGCGAGTCCTTTCTCGCACTTGGTCGGTTTTCATGTGATTACATAACAAAGAAATCAATAAACAAAACAAATGAAAAACTAACAAATGCCTAATAAAATAATAGGAACGAAATATCTCCATATTTCCATTTACAATTACTATAGTTGTGTCAATTTTGCAATACAAAATGGCGGCCTCATTATGTGCTGTCAAAGACCAATTCGTTCCAAATTCAAAAACCTCTGACGAGCTGGCCACTCAAACACAGTATTACAGAAAAACGCGCGAAACGCTTAAAAGGACGGGCGGGGGGCGAAATGCAAATATGAAATATGAAAATGAAGATGGCATGTAATAAAAATGATATAGTGGGCTCCGTAGAGCCATTCCGACGCGGGTAGTCGTCTCGTCAGGTTTATACTCGGCCGTCTATCATGGGCTGACAGTCATGGCTGCCTCCTTGGGGGAGAAGGGGGAGGTCCGGTACTTCAGATTTATTATTGCTCTGTTGACGCGAGGTTTTAAATTCGACTGTAGTCTAGATACGACCTTTCGGGCGTTATATCATTTCTAATGTAATTTCTGTCTTGTTGCGAAGAGTTAGGACTTTTATGAACTTTAGTTATTAACGTTAATTGCTCGGTTTATTTTTGTAATAGGAATTATTGTGTTATTTTTCGTTTCTAGAATAGCCTCGTTTTAAGGTGGTAGTAAGGTATTCTTTAATTATCAGAAATGGAAAAATTCTTTGTAGGTTTGTTATACTTTCACGGGACTGGACGAATTTAGTTAAAATTTGGTACATCTATATCTATACTAATAATATAAAGCTGAAGAGTTTGTTTGTTGGAACGCGCTAATTTCTGGAACTGCTGGTTTCATTTGAAAAATTCTTTTAGTATTAGTTAGCCCATTTAGCGACGAAGGCTAACTACTTTTACTTAACTACTTTTTAACCGACTGCGGCAAAAAACGGGTTCACATAAACGAAGTTGCGGGCGTTAGCTAGTAACTTATATTTTTGCAAAAAAAAAATATGTTAGTTTAAGTTGAAAACCCGAGGCTATCTAGTGGTTGTTATATTAAATGCACACGATATTACTTAGATTAAGGGTCGTGCTATGTCAGTTCAGTTTGTACAAAATGTAAAAAGCAAAGATATGATTAGAAACATACGCGTCATTGTAGCATTACTGCCGAATTGACACATCCTGATGGATCACTACGTACTATAAAACAAAGTCGCTCTCCGCCGTATGTGTGTTTGTATGTTTAAATATTTAAAATTACATAACAGATTTTGATGATATTTTTAGATAGTGATTCAAGAGGAAGGTTTATATATATAATTACTCCATTTTTTTAAATTCGAAATCCACGCAGGCGAAGCTACGGGCTGAAGCTAGTATAACATAAAATCTGTTACATACTACACACACATACATTCTTTAACAACTGTTTTAAATCTATTTATTGAAAGTTTCGAAATTTCAACCCCACGTGTTTATTAATAACACAAAGCACCAGAATACAAAAATGAACCGATGATGATGTTCGACATTCGCGAACAACAAAAATATCCACCCCCACCATAACTCACGGCGCGCGATATTTTATTGCCAGTCCCCTGCTCATTGACAAGCGTCAATACAAAGACACGGCGCGGCTCGTACGCCGCCGCCGGTGAACAATGCCCAAATTAATTACCTAACGCCCATCGCGCTCGCAGATGGAGCGCGTGCGACAAACGCCCTGGTACGGGTGAGTGAGTTACAAGCAGAAGCGAAAAGAAAGTCACTTATTTTTCAGATTTTTTTAGTTATTGTACTAGCACTTCACTGAGCGAAGTATAAACGGAGTGGGCCTTTGCCCAGCAATGAGATACATCTGGCTGAAATAAAATAATAATATTAGTTTTTTTTAGGTCCTGTAATTATGCTGTGGAATAGAAGGCCAATATGGCTGCATCGGACTGTTAGTGGTCGGGCGACGCGCGTATTTTAAATGAACTAATATATTTATCCATGTGTCAATGCATTAAACTAGTTCAATAACATTAATACAATAATACAAGCTTCAATAATATGGATTATATACATTTAAATAAATCTTTACTTTTAGTCAGAACTTTTACCATACAGGTTAAAAAAACATAAAAACATTGTATGTACTCTGATTAAAAAGTTTTTAAATTACATTAAACACTTATTTTTAATTCAATTTAAATTAATAAAAAGTGGAAATAGTATAAAAACATATTATTTAATCAAAGTATATTAATATGAATTTCCATCAAGAAGTGACGATACTTTTATTTATTTTGAATTTGGGAACAAAAGATCTGTCACAGTTATTTATTGGGAAATTACTTATACATAGTTAGCCGCACAACCAAGGTTTATGCTGATATCTGTAGCAGTAATATGTGTATGGATCGATATGAACTACACTATGGTACTACATATTTCTTTTTATTTCACCTGACAACATGAAGTATTTTTTAGGATAGATTAATTTTGTATTAAATATACTATTCTGTTAAAGCATTTAATATTTGGTGATTGGCCATGTTGATTAAATATCTACAATAGGTAAAAGAGGAACAATATAATAAGATACAAAATTAAATCTGTTTCATCTCAGACTAAGTCGAATACAATACTCGAAAATATATTATAATTGTTTAATAATTCACAAAATATAACAAAATTTGTGTCGGCTCCGACAACGATAATGTAACAGACGTAAGTACGGTAAAGCGTTACGCTCGTGTTGCTTCTCACGATGTTACTGCCCATATTTACTTCATATCGCGCTTCAAATCGTTACAGAGTGAACTCCAACAAAGTAGTGTGTGATATTGTAACCCGCATATCGACGTAATGTTATGCGAAGTAATTATATCTCGCGCTCCCTTCCCCCCTACCCTGCACCCTGTAGGTAGCAGAATTATAAAAGGGTAAATAAAACACAAAGCTTACACAAGTCATAAATTTGATTTATAGAGATTAAAAAAGGCGCTTTAGAAACGGCTCGAACGAAAATTTTCGGTGGGACGAATCGGGAGACGTCGATACCGTCTGCAGAAAAGGATTTGGTTTTATTATAATTTTAATTAATTTATGCGTACAATAGCATTTTTTTCAACATTATATTCGTACATGTAGACTATTGTGATAGCACATGTAAAGTTTTACTCTCCATGCATTATAGGAAACGAATCTGCCCACCACGATCGGGAACGTACCTACGTTGCATGAATTAAACCTCAATGTTATTCTGTGGCTATTCATGAGGTTTGTGAGCTAATTGGGGAGAAGTAGTTAAAGATACCGACGTTCTCTTTCTTTTCTACGCATTTGAATAAAAAATGACCCCAAATTAAACATACATGTTTGACGTTCTTTCATATCTGATTTCAAACTAGACAGCATATAATTTTAAACATACTTACCAGTTAATCGTAGCATTACAGATCTCACTACTAGCTATCGGCGATTAAGATAGAAGTAATGTCACAGTCTGTCCAAGCCTAGTCTACCATCCTTTGCTTTAACTATTATTTTATCTCCGATGTAATACTAACAACGTAATTAATTTAAAAAAAAAAAATGTAAATATTTTTTTGCGCACCGTACCCTTCAGCGCTGTCGATGGGCCGGCGTCAGAGGGGGTGCGTAAGAAAATTTACCGCCACCGACATATTTCAGTCCGCTGCTAATACACCCTCTTAATGCGTCGCTTTGTTTACCTGCTGACCCTGCGCCCTTTAATGGACGATTATTTGAGTGAACGTGTAGAGTTGGGAATATCCTGTAAAGAGATGTGATTGAAAAAAAATATAGTACCTCCAATCTGTTTTGATTTTTTTATATGTACCGTCATAATTTAAAATGTCCTATAGCAGGCCATCACACTGACGAACTCATAAGAGGATAAACGAGCAGTCGGAGCCATTTTCATGACTACCGACGCCTATAGACATCCAAATAGAGGTTATACAGAAGCCCTCCTTTCTCTGTCGTGTAAGCTTGACACTATCTCTAACTGAAATAGAATTGACGAAAACAATGAATTGTATATCAGCGGTAGTGCCTCACCAGTCCGGCAGGATGCGGGAGGTCGACCTCTCTCTCACGATACAGGAGTAACGTGACAGTGATGCTGTCGCGTTTCGTGCGGAGGTGAGGAGAGAAGGAGGGCAAATAATTGAAATGCAATGTTATATACAATTATGAGGATATCTGTGAGTAGCGAAGATTTTTTTTTTTTTTTTTGAATGTTTTAATAACTATCGCTGCCTTCGCTGACGCAGCGATTGTGCCTAGTGATTTTATGTCTTACTATATTTTCCTTTTTTAAGGTACCGCGCCCGTCCTGCTAGGAACGCACGTCTATGCTGTCTTTTTTTTTTTTTTGCTGCTCCTAGTGTGGTGTGTGGT
>LUGF01048366.1:608872-622267 GCA_001625245.1 Calycopis cecrops | reverse complement strand
CAGGTGATAGCGGACTCCGTACACGCCTGGACAACCGCCTGGAGATCTACTCCGCTTGACCCACCGCTCCTCACCTTCTCACAGTGCAGTCCTTTAGTAGCGGTCGTAGCAAAGGTGCTCGTTTGTCCCCCTGCATTTCACACGATACGAGAAAAGATGTCTTGTATTATACTAGCTGGTGCCTGCGTCTTCGTTCGCGTAGCGTAGTAATATTATAATCAAAATGATTTGTTAATGTAATATTAGGAATGAGCTATTTTACCGCTGTAAAAAAGGGTTTTGATGTTGACCAGGCTTAGTATCTATACACTACAAAAAGTTTCATTCGAATCCGCCTAGCAGTTTCGGAGAGTAGCCCGGACAAACGGACAAACGAAAAAATTAAAAACATTGAAAAGTGTTCTAATACTATTTTAACATCGCTTCCAATTAGTTTTTCGTAAATATATACAATGTTTCAAACACACGGATTTTACTGTTTATTATATGTTTAATAAAACAACCAATTATTATATATTATTATTGCCAATAATCTTCGTGATGCAGCTTTGAACAGAGAAAAATGAAAATAATGGGGGGAGGCCTTTGCCCAACAATGGGACACGTAATGGGCTTCATGTAATAATATAATATATTAATTATATGCACATACAAAATCGGCAATGGTCACATTTGAGCTTAGATCATTTAGTAATTACTAAATGTTATATCCCCAGATCTCCGAAACAGCGTGCAGAATTGTAATGGGGAAAAAATAAAAAAAATATTTAGGGCCTAGAGCATCGCAGAACAGTGGCCACCCTATCGGTCTTTTACAGGATACATTTCGGAGAGTGTGCTTCCGAGCTTCACGAGCTTATTCCACCCACACCTTTCTACAATAGGACAAGCAGACGCTCTGAGCACAGACACCGCTACATGGTTGAGATTCCACCAATACGTACAAAGAGGTTTGCATCTTCTTTTGTCATACGTACAGCCAAAGTGTGGAATACTCTACCAGTGTATGTATTCCCTGATACAACTTGGGAATCTTCAAATCGAGGGTGAATAGGTACCTTCTAGGCAAGTCGTCCAAGTCTACACTTTCCACCAGGTGGGGCATTGGCCAATCGCAAGCCTATCCATTATAAAAAATAAAAAAAATATTTGTAAGTAATAGGTGTCCACCTGAGATCTGAACTAGTTATTTTATTTGACATTAAAATGTCACTACTTGACATTAAAAGTTATGAAAGGGCTTAATAGGTTTCGACATTACTTAAATTAATTTAGTAAGAGGTAGTGCCACACTGCATGCTTGCATGCAGCCGAATTGGGCCGGCACGACCGGGGAGGTACCTCTCGCTTGCACGAGACCGGTGTGAAGTGACAGCTGTGCTGTCGCGTTTCGTGCGGTGTGTAAGTAGTCGGTGGCCCATGGAGTTGGGAGGAGAAAGGGGGCAGCGCATATGTATATTCTCTATGCAGATGTCTATGGGCGTCGGTAGTCATGAAAATGGCTACAACTGCTCGTTTGCCCCCCTATACCAAAAAAAAAAAAAATTACTTTCATAAGGGTCCATCAGTTATATCGAAAATACTGATGACTAAAATTATTTAATGCCTGTAAGAACATACATACAATAAAAATATAATTTGCAACAAGTTAGAAAGACTCGGTACCGTAGTTTAGTTCAAAATCTCGCCACTAGATGGAGTTGGCTGTATGTACGATTCAATGTCTTCCTCCATTTGGTGAGCGCAATAAAAGTTTTCTTACCTAAATCTTCTTCAAATTTCTTCACCACTTATTTACGACAATCTCTTTCATATATAATTTTATTATTTTTACTGAGTTGTCGCCCAAAGATCGACGTTGAATTAAAATATTTGCTTTCAGCACATTTTCTATAGAATATACATAATCTACAACTGTGTTAAATTTCAAATTTCATTCACTGAATTCTGTAAAAAAAGTGATGGACTTTTTTTCGTCATGTACTTATTAATATAAATTAGATTTAGTGAGTAGGTAGCCAGCAGGTAGATTTAGTGATGAGGAAGTCTTAATATTTAATTTATAAAAATAATAAATAAATTATTTATATTTTCCAAAAAATATTGTAGATACATGCAATATTTTTTGGAAAATCTAATATCCTTACATTAAATATACCTAACATAAAAATAATAAAAAAAAATTTATATACATATAAGTATGGACACAGTGGGATGAAAAGAGAGAGCTTATCCCGGAAAAGATTTAATGGATCTTAAGACAGTCGATTCCCTTCTGATATCCCTTCAAGGTGGAGATTGGATATGAGTAAGGGTATATACACGCTCGAATTTACCTTCAATGTTATGCAGTCGCGTAAAAATGCATTGCTACTAAATCATGCAGGCATTATTGTTAAAATTAATTTCTTTCTTAATATCATCCTCGTATTCAAATGTGTTGCCCTCTTTTTTTAGTTAACAGTACCTAATGGGCCACCGGCTATTCATTAGCCACACGAAACGCGACAGTACAACCATCATTATTAAGGTGGTATCAAGGTGCCCCACCGGTTTCATTCGAATCCGTTTAGTAGTTTCGGAGATTAGCCCGGTCAAACGGACAAATGGACAAACAGACAAACAAAAAAATTGAATCAATGAAATCATCGAAATAATTGAAAAGTGTTTTAATACTATTTTAAAACTATTACAAACTTATCAGATCAAACTGAGTTAGGCGGGTGAAACACGAACTACCGCTAGTATTAACACCTAAAACATTCGGTATCTAGACAAATTTAAACATTTGAATAACCAAGCTTTTTTAAAATTAAACTTGTGAAAATCTAAAGCTTCATCGATAACTTTCAAAAACGCATTTCCCATGCAAATGCGCTCAGATTTAGGCAATGCACTGTTTAGCTCAGTTTTCCATTTGGCAACCGTCTCCGCTGCACATATTTCGAGCTAACTCTGCGCTATCATCGTAACGTAAACAACACAATCATATTTTTATGAAATTTATATAAACAATGTTTATGTTGTTGCCTTTTAAATATTTTTGTGGTCAATGTATTTGGACTTCTGACAATCTTTTTCTTTATTGGTTTTTATACATTAATAATATTGTTATCATGTCTTTTTGAATATAATTACGTCTTTTATGCAAAACTTGTCAAGATTATACTTAAAGCATAATTCAATTTATTTTACGCCACCAAATTACATTTAATAATTTTAACTATATAAAATGAAATGATATGAAATAATAATTTTGTTTTTGACAACTATTCGTATAATATGAAAACTAGGTATTGCCTCCAATTTATACAAATTAATGTAATTACTGAAAATGTATTAATTGGTAAGTTTATTTTTATAACGTTTGTTTCTTTTTGTGTAAAATACTGGCGTTACACAAAGTACATAAACCGAGAAACGAAAAATATTAACAACTAGCTGCGCCCCGCGGCTTCGCCCGCGTAAATTTCGATATCGTGGAAAATCATTACATGGCATCCCTCAGGAACATTTTTTCGGGATAAAAAGTATCCTATGTTATTTCTAATACCTCCAGGAATATGTGTACAAAGTTTCATAATGATCGGTCTAGTAGTTTTGGCGTGAAAGCGTAACAAACAAACTTACATTCACATTTATAATATTAGTAGGGATTGAATAAAAGCAACAATGCTGGGATCTAAGCCATAGTCTATAATCTATATACCTACAGTCCGTCATTACCGTCCTTACGCTGATTTTCATGACAATCGATCATTTTCTCGGTATTGGCGATATCATATTACTAAAGTTCCATTTAATTAAATTTTCTACGACTCTCTGCCAGGTCGTTATTTGGCTGATCTTTGGACGTCGCAGTTTCTAGCGTACTTTAGAGCAATTGTTTACTGACTTCTAATGAAATCTAATAAAAGATAGAGCTATGGCTACTGTACCTGAATCACAGGGAGATACAATCGCGATAGCACAGCCTTCCCGTCGGTACTACTACACGTAGTTTTCCCCGGTCGTGTCCGCACTATTCAGCAACAACGGTCCAACGACATAGCTATTTAATTATGAGTTATAATAATAAAACAGTGGATATGGGGACACATGAGCGGCGCACAATCGAACCGATAGAATTTTACGACGCCCCGGACGCAGTTCGGCAAGCAGCCGCCGTAAATACTTGCAGATGAATGTACAGACTACTGGAAGAGTCCTACACTACTACGCTACAGCCGAGCTATGCTTTACAACGACATACAGCTAGTCATGGACAATGGACATGCGAGAGTTAAAGGGTCAGATTTTTTTCTCTAAATTTCTCGCTAGAAAAATATTCTAAGTTTTGCAACTTTAAAGCTTCTAGCATGAATAACTACTACTATAAATAGCACGGTTATTTGAGTTCTCTAAGCAAGAAGACAATTTCTATAAGCATATAAAGATTTTATCAAGCCTCAAGCTTTTAAGGTCATGATTTAAGGGCCACGTAACACCAGGACTGTGGTTCAACCTACAGTCACCCAACTGAGTGGTCTCCTTTTTAGACATGAAATGTATTACACTGTTATGCATTTAACCCTACTGTAGAATCTTCGAGTTATCTTTTATTTATTTTTTTATCTTATTCAGTATGTGTCATTCTAAGGTAGGTACATACCTTAGAATTAAGTCGTAGGCTAAGTTGTCAGAATTGTATTTATTTTTCTTTCTTTATAAATTGTTTGTCGTATAACAGTTGTAATGTGTATATTCTATTTAATTTAAGGACTTTTTCTTATTCTATCTCTTTTCCCTTCGATCCAGATTGTCTCTAACGGCAGTAGCTGCTCGTTTGGCCCTTTATACTTTAAAAAAGGTAGTGCAACACAATCTCTGGTTTTACAGACATTTATTTTCGTTGTCGTAATTTTGCCTGACTGTTTATTTGTTAATAATATACTTGTACTTTTATATTTATAGATATTTCATCACTTCCGTTTAGTTTGTTTTGCTGTTTTTTCTCAGGAAAATTGTTGACGTTGACAAAGGGTATATAAGTACATATATCATTTTATACTTCTATTATGAATAACAATAACATTTTTATTTAATTTCATTCCTTTCGTTGCTGCGCATTAAGAAAACTGTCTATTCTTGTGTCCTTTCCTCCTAACTGTGAGTATAGAGTATATGGTGCTTTAAACCAGTGTTACTGTACTGTACTGTACTGTACTGTGTTGCCAGGATCAAGCGGCAACCACAACGACCCTTTGATATGATCTCAGGGAGCCAGAGGGAGAAGCTAAAACTGTCTTGGGACCCGCAGCGAATCAACTAATCAACTAAACTTAATCAGAAGAAATAAAAGGAGGAGTAGGAAGACAATCCAAATTCCCTCTCCAGACAAAGGGCGAGACAGCATAAGATTGCAATGACTTATGCAAGCCAAGAAAAGAGAGTGCAGCCAGGTGAAGCTATGTACCACGGAGATATTAAATTCTAATAAAAATTATTAGTATTTTATTTGTTGTCATTTAAGATGTTATGACTGAGTTAAGTTTTTTGTGTGAGTGTAAATGAGTATAATATTATGGTCTATTGAAGGAGGCGGGAAAGAGAGAAACATAACAAAATTGGGATGCATGAATCTATAATCATCAAAAGGCTCTGACAGCTTTTTTTTTTTTTTTTGGTATGGTATAGGGGGCCAACGAGCAGTCGGAGCCATTGTCATGACTACCGACGCCCACAGACATCCGCATAGAGACTATACAGATGCGCTGCCCTCCTTTCTCCTCCCGGGGCCACCGGCTACTCACGCTTGTTTGCCTGCGTCATAACAATACCTTTATTAGCCGGCACATCCAGCATATTTTTTTCCGACATCCGTGTGTTACATTAATGCAGTACGCTATACGTAACTATTACGTTCTGAGTTGTGGATTTGTTTTGGTCCAATGGTTGGAAATATGAAAATCAGTTTAAGTTCCAGATAGAGGAATAAGCGAAAATAGTTGTCTGTATTTATTTTATAAACTTCCTATCTGCTGCGCTGTATCTGTTCCACGTTTTATTGTATTAACTTCTTTTGTTATATATCTATAACTAGTTGCCTGCGACTTTACCCGTGGAATATTCAAATATATACGATTTTAGCGGTGTATTAAGAAGATAATATATAGAAAATAATACTTTAAGTGCTATGTATACTTGTGAAAGAATACTAGAGAGATTATTTTCTGCTACAACTTGGATGATTTTAACTAGTGAGATACTAGCTTTTCACCGCGGTTTCGCTCGCCTTGAAGCCCTTCAATAAATATTAATGAACATAACATTCAAATAGAACTGTGATAGAATTCCAATATCTGCAACAATATTTTTTGACCCTTCCAAAAAATATTTTTTTAACAAACATTCGGTAGGTTACTATTTATGGTCTTCCTTTTTAAACTATTAAGCCGAATGAGGAGAAATTTTTACCGTAAGATGGAACGTGTTTTAGAGAAGGTTTTAGTAAATGATTCAATTATATGCGATAGGTATAGATATAAATGCTAGTTTATATGAAGAGATTATATATCTCATCATTAAAGTTATTTAACTTACAGAAAGTTTCACTATTCAGGAGTGACATAGGTTATATTTTATTATAAATTTAACCTTAACACTTCGGTATTTTAATATGTACATGAAACTGTTAAATTAAATTTATTAGATTGCGTGATGACCAAACGACAATATTCACAATGTCATACAACTTATCTTAAGTTATTTAATTATTTACGGTCTCCCACGAGTACGGTACTCTAGTGTAGTGGAAACTCCATACTCGTAATGAGGGGAACCTCCACGATTGATATGTTTAAAAAAAAACCGGCTAAGTGCGAGTCCGACTCGCACACCGAGGGTTCCGCATGAATGGGAATAACAATCCAAACGTAATGCATGGTTTTCAAGACCTTTTTCTCTAAAACGCGTAAAGAGATTAAGCTGAAATTTTTGTCAAATACGAAGGTCAGTTACGTCTTGATGCCACTTACACAATTACACTTCTAAGTTAACGAAATAAAAAGTTTTTATTTCGTTAACTTAGAAGTGTAATTTTTTCAAGGCATCAAGACGTAACTGACCTTCGTAAAACTTTTTATTTCGTTAACTTAGAAGTGTAATTTTTTCAAGGCATCCAGACGTAACTGACCTTCGTATTTGACAAAAATTTCAGCTTAATCCCTTCACGCGTTTTAGAGAAAAAGGTCTTGACAGACGGACAACAAAGCGATCTTATAAGGGTTCCGTTTTTTCTCTTTGAGATACGGAACCCTAAAAACATATCAATTCGAATTTAAAAGAAAAAGAACAATTTGAATATTTTCCTCTTTGACAGAGAAAATATTTATTAGAGATATTATAGATATAAAATATTTATTAGAGATAGATATGATATTTGGGTAGACTGCGAGACAGAATATCTCTGACTGCAGGATGAAATAGATGCGAATGGAATATATATATATATATACATTAGCTAGGGCTATATTTGATATAATGATAAATAATGTATTAGTGTGACAATAAACATGTCAAGAATATAACCGAGTGTTTCTATTAATAACTGCCGTGCCAAGGAGTGGCACTACAAATATATACTAGTGACTGCCGCAAGGAAGGGAGAGCTACGCCAAGAGACGATTGCGGCATCACAGTACTTAGCATAGAGCTAGACTTACGTACTTCGAAAATATTGTAATCCAATACAGCTGATTTTAAACCAACTTGTTTCCTTTCCCGATCAAGACAGTATCAATCGGTTGTCAGTCTTCAATTAAAAAAGATCACTCTTTTATTCCGATGGGACGAGTGGCCGGTACGAATATATTGCAGTTAGGACCCTTCGACCCTAGGCAGGATTTCAATGTGGGGACTGACCCCCATAACGGAGGACGCGAGGAAAGTGACGACGACGTATGAAAACAACTTAAGATACAAATACTAAGTCTCACACTTGCATTACAAGATGTAGGTGTAACCAAGATAAACTATCTGTTACAAATGCACATATATATCATTAATATATTAATATACTTGTATTTTTTTATATTATTTTACTCATATCGTTAATTTTATTTTTCATATTATTATAAAGTTATTGGTGTTTATAAAATTGTAAACATTCAGGACATTTTTTTTATTTACGCTTGGCTCATCACACCCAAGATTTAGAATCGTTAGCTATCATCACTTGTGACTTTTTAATAAATCCAGGAAATGTCATATTATATATTTATATTTATATACATATATTTTAATTCAAAAAGCTATGACTTAAACGGAATTTGAACCTGCGTCCGCTGCAGCTGCTGTAACGTGCACGTGCGGCCCGCTGCGCTCTCAATTGTGTAATATTGTGTGTCAGAATTGTTCGTATCAATCGCAAGTAGAACTGCGGCCACCCGCGTCCTCGTGTGAACTTTTATATTTAGTTGAGCGAGCGAACGTCTGCGGCCGTCAGAATCGATATTCCGCCAAATAAATGTATATGTTGAGCTCGAGTCATTTTCGGATGTCGGTACCAAAGATGGCAGATTACAGACTGGTTAAGGGCAAGCACTTTTGTATTATATTTATTGTAAAATATACTTTAATTTAATTTTTACGTAGACAATTCACAATTAAATAGCGAATCCGAGAAATAGGCGGACTATATTCAGTAAGAGTATTATATAGTCATATTGAATTGTGGCATAATCAATTGTTGCCGTATTTTCGATGACGTGACACCACGTGAAAGTGACTGCAGTAATGCTGCTGCATTTCATAAGACTTGTCAGTTTTCTGTGGCCTATTGTAGGGGAGCAGGGAAGTAGGGCAATACATATACAAAATAATAACGTGGATAAAAGTTGGTGGTAAAATGTTGCAGGACTCTATGAATGTTTCAAAGGAAAATTAAGAATTCATTTAAAAAACACTTTAAGCTTTCTAATTTTTTTAGATCCTTACTGTAATAGTATAATCATTAGCTCGGTAAATATATGTGTATGAACTAATACCTAATACCAAATTGGACGTGAAATATAAAACAAACAAATGGAGCATGCGGCGAGGGCTTGCACTTAAGGAGTGCAGTGAAGACGGACGGAAGGGGGCAGGTAAAGGGGTCAAACGTCATCGATCGCTCGCCGGGGACGTCCAGGGACGTCCACTCATGTCCGCAATCACACGTTACAGATACAAGATGGGCGCGACTCGGCTACGGGACGTGTGGGGTGGCCAACCTTCTGCTCACACAACATATTGTTTTTGTGATCTATGAAAGTAACTCTTTGTTCTTAAATCCTACTGGTACTGTAGTTGCAAGATGTATGTTTGTTACTCGTCCACGCAATACACTAAACGAGTTTTGATGAAATTGGCACAGACGTAGATTCATATCTGGTTTATAATAGTTACTATTTATCCTAAAATCCGCGGAATACGACTTGTTCTAAACAAACGGGGCCAAGTGCGAATCGATCTCGAACACCGGCACTCCTCATCACCGCAGACCCAAGTTGCAAGGCTCGTCATCATCATCATCATCATCCGAGGAAAGTCCGCCGTTGGACTTAGGCCATAGAGCTTCAGCGATTATAATTTACCAATTTTAGTATTTCTTCTTAAAGAGGCATAATTAACAGAGAATGTCAGCTTTCTGGCCTGACGGTTTTTGAGACACAATCTTCTGACATACTGGTAGGCGGACGGCAGATTTTTTGTAAGAGGTATTTTTGGACTCTAAAATTAAAGAAATGTTGATTTAGAATGTATACAACAGATAACATAATCATTAAGTTGCAATTCCATTGATGTATTGGGCATTATCTAATCGTGGGCGGGTCTAGAGTGTAGGAAATGAAATAAATAAATAAATAAATAATTATTTAATTGCGAAAAATACACTGCACCAAGAAAGAACGTTTACATCAAAACATGTATAATAATAAAGCAGACAAATTATAGACAAAATAAAAGTATAAAAAATAAGTAAACAATAAAGTCAATAACTTTCTTAAGGTAACAGGGAAGGCGACGCATCTGTACCTATAACCCCTTTGCGGATGTCTATACATAGCTCATAGGTTTGAAAATGTTCGACTATTCGTTTGCCCCCTTAAACCGTAAAAAAAAACCTTGTTATACTTTCAAAGTCTGTGGGAATAAGAATAAAGATGCATTCTCGTAATAATTCGTAATCATCAACACCCGTACGTGTAGACAATGGGGCCATCAAAATTACGAGCTAGTAATTAGAGCTACTTCACTTATAAGTTTGTAATTTAGTAGCGCTGTCCTTCAACAGCTCAGTTGGATATGGCAATTGTCATTTTTTTGTAACTCAGCGTCTCAACAAAACTATAGAAAAACAAAAATTTGCTTGTCTGAAATATTTTTTATATAGTATAAGGGGGTAAACGAGTCATCGGATACATTTTCCTTGACTAACGACGGACGATGACGTAGGCATAGAGCTCATACAGATGCGTTGCCCTCCTATCTCCTCCCTCCATGGGCCACTGGCTATTTACACACCGCACGAAACGCGACGGCATCTGTCACTTTACGCCACTGCACTGTAAGCGAGCTCCCAGGTCGTGTCGGCACAATTCGGCTACATGCATGCATGCAGGCACTTCCGCATACAAAAACTTCATCATTAATTCACACATGAAAAATTTATGAAGTAAATTCCTATTACGGTGTTATTTTTGGTTATTTCGAATTTTTATGCTTAGTTTATCGTAATCTTTTTTATATTACTTATAATTCCTATAGGTACATGGCTGGTAATAGTAATCTGCGTCGCAGCGGCTGCGGTGTGCTGCGCTGCTCACAAAGACTTAGCACTGCGTCTAAGCAGCATTGCATGTTTAATAGCGGTCACTTTGTGAGGACACACGTCCCTCCCGTAGGAGAGCGCTCGGGGACGGCCTGCGTGTTTCCACGGTCGCATACCAGCCCGGTGTCGTCTGGGTATTGTTTAATATGAGATTGAGCTGAAACAAACTAAGCTGGTACGATTGGGGATGTATTCCTCATTTACATGACGTCACAGCAAAGTAAAGCAAAGTGCTGTCAGTTTTCGTGCGATTTGAGAATGGTCCACTGGAGCAGGGGAAGCACAGTAGTCGTCATAACGCTCCGACTGTTCTTTAGCCCTTTGGTAATAAAAAAACATCTCGCTCACATAATACAAATGCAAAATAATGGCCTGGCTCCTTACCGTTGATTGGCTGGATGAGTTAAGCGAGAATTGCTTTATTAACTATAGCAATCTATGTATGTATATCAAAAGCTACTAGGTAATTGTTACATTTAAATAAAAAATTCCAGTCTGTTGCTGTCTATTCAACTTTAACACAAGTTAAAATCATTTATACACATAGGTTGTGCTAAGTAACAGCTTACCTACATATTTGTATACTGTAAACGGGACTTAATCGCGTTGTAAAGTCGAAGTATTTACCTCGACTCTCGTCGTTTCACGGCCGTGGTCATGAGTAGACTTCACAGTAGACTATAGTAGACTGTCTACTGTGAAGTCTACTCGTGACCAAGGTCGTTGCATTACGGCCGAAACGTCGAGAGTCCAAGTAAATACTTCGATTTTATAACGCGATTAAGTCCCGTTTACAGTATACAAATATGAATACAAATCGTGAAAGCTTAAAACAATAGCCTACATATACTTTTTCACAGCTTACCAAAATACTTGTGATAATTTACCGTCCCGTGTGACAGCGGGCCCGCGCCGTCACCTGCAAGCACGAAGCGTCTCCGTGCGGAGTCCGGACTGTCTTACCGTAGCACTCCTTTGTAAAGGTCGCACTCAATACCACCTCTGCATATTTCAAACTACCCGCGACCACAGCGAGCTTCGTAAACGCTATCTTTACTTTGACCGCCCAACATACATCCACCATTGGAATCTACCGTTGCGAACGAATGTAGCTCTTATTGTGTTGACAATAAGATGGAACTTGCTGTTGGTTGATTGTAGTTTATCTTTGCAAAGATGCGAAAGCCGAGCGTTGGTCGCGCTTGAAATATTAGCAGCTTCAGTTCATATGTGTGCAGTTCTGGGGACACCTACGTGAGATATTTGCGTTTTGATAGCAGCCTTTGAGGCGAATGAATTTGCCGAAAGGCTCGTACATTAGTTGCAGGGTCTGAGTGGCCGATAGAATACCTCATGGTGTAGGTAATTTATTGATGCATCTCTAAAATCCTTTGAAGATACATTATTCAAATGTTTGTAGTGTTAAAAGTGTACTGAAGTGGTACTTCTATTTTGTAACTTCTGAGAAAAAGTTAAAACGGATATTTTATACTGTATGATTTTTATATTTATTATATTTATCTTTGTGAATAGCATGAGGGCTATAGGCGTGAGGGCTAGCATGAGAGTATTTGCCTAAAAACCAGTGGTTTGACAGTGAATATCGTTATTCTGTGTCTGAAAAAAGTTTAAAATGCAAGCAAAATTCAAATACCTGTTAAAATAAGTTTCATTTTCATTGTATTGTATAAAGGCATGTATATGTATATTTTACTAAATAGACAGGAAGGTTATATTTTTCGAGCGTTGTATGTAAACATAGAGGTAAACATCTATATGTTTCCTATTAAACTGAACGTTTTGTCGAATCATAGAGCGTGAGATGCCTTAGATTCGTGTTGATAACGCATATTATGACACATTAAAGAATATTTTAAGGATTCAATTTCGACCATCGACATTAGTTTGATTGTAGAACCCGGTGTTTACTAAAAGTAGAGTAAACGAAAGAGCCGTTGAAAGTACATTTCTTAACCATTGCAGGATATATTAATTTATAGTCTAAATATTTATGATCACCAGCGTCTGTCAGTCCACTGCAATACAAATGCTTATTTCAATATACGATAAGACGGCTGTTGCTCTGCCACACGCGACCACACTACTATTGCCACATAATTACTTCATACCATCAAGTATACATAACAAAACATCATTGTAAAACAATAATCCCAAGTCCATAATATTTCAATGTACCCACTGGCACTCTGTTATCGACGAATATAACCTCGTACCTACTGAAACCTATTCAGGCTGTAGCAGGGCATATACAAACATACGACAAACATCCTGACGGGTGAAAAAAACGCAGACGCTAGTTGTGGATATAATTTAAAATAACCACAAGTTTCTAGCGCAGCAGCAGTTGGTTATTATAAATGACGGGAGAGTATACAAAAGGCATATGAGCGCATTGTTCTTGGCCTGTGCTGTTGATGAGCCGAGCCACTGGCGACTGGCGACGTTGCGCTGAAAACATATAACATTTTTGTCAAACTATCGCTAGGGAGGAGGCCGGCTTGGCAACGTACGATAGAAACGTA
>LUGF01048366.1:590483-604613 GCA_001625245.1 Calycopis cecrops | reverse complement strand
CACGCCGCTAACTCACTCACGTGTCGCCTCTAATTAAGATGCTCGTGATGGATGCAGTGCGGGTTCTTATCGTATCGGTGGACAAATGTGTTTTGTAGGAAAATGAATGTCTTCGTACTGGACAGACAGTTTCAATGTTGGGACTTACTTACCTATCATGTTTTGTACGAAAATGAACTGGACAGCCAGTATCA
Organism: Calycopis cecrops; assembly: GCA_001625245.1. Lineage (NCBI taxonomy): Eukaryota > Metazoa > Arthropoda > Insecta > Lepidoptera > Lycaenidae > Calycopis > Calycopis cecrops. The sequence goes on along the minus strand of LUGF01048366.1, from coordinate 604,419 downwards.
TGGTGTATAGTTGGGACTTACTTAAGTATACTTACTATTTTTTTTTAATGTAAGCCCAACGCATATCCTTAGCCTCCCTAAGTGCCGTATGTGCTCGATAGTCGAAGACTTCGGTTTATTTTCTTTGATTACACAATGAACGAAAGTTTGTATATTTGTTTGTTTGTTTGTTACTTCTTCACGCAAAAACTGCTGACAAACACATAGAGAATAACTTGGATTAACACAGGATAATTTTTATCCCGTAAAAATGTTCCTATGTGATAATGCCATGGGAAGATCTTCTATTTTCCACGGGATCAAATTTTACGCGAGTGAAACTGCGGGGCGCAGCTAGTAATGTATATATGTAACACCTTTTGTACTTACTCATGATTGCAATAAAGTTCCAAGTTTGAAATTTTTATAATAAAATTTAATCAAATATAATATTTGAAGAATTAAAGCTATTAAACCTCATTCAAATAGCTAATAAAAATTAGAGCTACTAAAATTAATACAAAATATTACCTGCGACGCTGTAAATTGTAAGAAATATGCGTGCGTCGGCGATTCACGTCAGAAGCTTATTAAGAGTTATTTATTTTTATTTCATTTTATTAATTAAATTAAGAGTAAAAATTATCGAGAGAGAAGTAAGCAACGTAATCGCGGTAAAACGAAGAGCTATGCTGAGCGCATGTTTTAGACTAAAATCTTTAAATTTCTCTTCTTATTTTTTTTCATAACGCGGACCTTAAGATCAACCTGTTTTTAGGTCCGCATGAAAAAATCAGTATCAACTACTTAACGAGTACTCCTAACTCCAATCCCGTGTCGCTGTCATACATACAAACATACATACATACATACATACACACATACATACATACATACATACATACTTACATACATACATACATACACACACATACATACATACATACATACATACATACATACATACATACATACATACATACATACATACATACATACATACATACATACATACATACAAACATACAGACATACATACATACATACACCTTATTTTTAATATTTTACAGTGTACTCGGCCAATATTCTTTATTTCTTTTAGAACCCCAAATTTAAATTTTCTTAAAAATACGAGTATAATAAAGTATGATTGCTATTCACTGATATCGATCGTGATATGAGGATATCACTATAAAGTACGTTGCGTTATTGCTCTATCTTCGCCACCCCTAACACAGGAGTCCAAAAAGCGTCGGGCCAGCGTTTTGTCCGTCCAGCTCGAAGAATTAATTACCGTCCAGTAAATTAGGTCCCGAACTTCGGCGTCAGCGGAACCCGAGGACTTTAATACTCTTCGTTCTTGCGGTCTTGTTGTTTAGGTATCAACAGCGAATTATAGTTTTAGTTTACTTTATCATCTACTCAAGAAAACTTACAGGTAACGTAATACTAGCAATAAGTAACAGTAATATCAGCATTAGTAAAGGAAGACCGATCCAAGTTATTCATAGAAAAGTAAGTGAATATAGAATAAGAATATTTATGCTTATAAGTAGCATGTCGCCCATCTAAAAGTAAAAAAGTGGAGTGCAAGTAAGGCATAAATGTGCGGATGTTAATGAGCCTCCCTAGCAAAAAAATCCCGTTAAACCACTCCTTATTAATAAACATAGATTAACTTTATCCAAGCATTAGCCTAGTAATAAACTGGCATCTTTAAAATTCCATATTAATAAACACATAAAAAGTATGGAATTTGACAGATGTCAGTTTAATACTAGGTTAATACTAAGTTAATCTATGTTTATTAATAAGGGGGCTCGACTTTTATCATCGTACGTCGAATGCGACAAAAATCAAGCTCGTCCATTTAAAATGTCAATCTTAATATCGGACCGAGTAAAAACTGTTTGATAGCCAGCCTTGTCAGCCTGGCGAACAGATATTTCGCTTTTATTTATTTGTTAAAAAAACAACTGTCAACCCTATCAATATTGCAATCAAAAATAGTTATTTGTTATATGGATATTTCAAACGCACGCTATTCATAGGCGCTTTTGTGCGGGATGGTTTTTCGATGTTTCGCAAATGACCGGCGATGAATAAGTCGGTGAATAGTGTTGACTTTGATTTAATACGGTCGCGTGTTACATGGTTAGAGACGTTTTTAAATGTTGGTTTCGTACGTTTGCAAGGCTAGATTATAATAATTATGCATGACTATTGCGGTTTAAAAGACTCGTGGCTAAATTAAGTTTTAAATGCCAAAACCTACGCGCCGTAGCACCAATGAGCAACTACCCATATTTACTAGATTTTGCATAGTCTGTCCTAGAAAAAATTGATGAAATAACGTCAGTTGTACTTTTCAATGCGTGAAAAAATATTACGTAGGTACAATTAAAGTAACTACCTAATATTATAATAATTATATACAAATACTAACTGCGTTCCGCGGTTTCCGAAATATCGAGTAGAAAAATAGATATTGGCCGATTCTCAGACCTACTCAAAAGGCACACATAATTTTATGAGAAGCGGTCTAGCCGTTTCTTAGTAGTATGGTAACTAACATTGTGACGCGAGAAATATACACATACAAATAAGTTATCGAGTATCATCTCCGGTGAGTCAAAAGCAAAATAATGTCATAACAGAGATATTGTGATGCAGGAAATTGTAATTTTAAATGAATTGTCAAGCTGTCCAATTATTAAAACTTTTCTAAGTTAATTAACGTTTCCAAAGTGCTGCAGGCATTCTTTCTTTCGTGTGTAACCTTTCAATGTCCCTCGCCTGTCCCTACTTTGAGTAGGTAGGGTGAGCATCCTACCCGGCGTAGGTACTTTTCGAAGGGACAGTTCAAATATTAGAAACGTAAGCTTGTAAAATATGCAATATTATCCTTGGTCATATGTCTATGAACTTAGAATTTGGCGACTATCAAAGACATTTCTGCAGGCAAAGCGACTGCTTAGTCGTCACTTGCCGAGGTGTCATCGAAGCTAGAACTACCTCTTACTGGCACAAGGATTTTTTATGGTATAAGGGGGCAACCGAGCACGCCTGCCTCGTGCAAGCGAGAGGTGCCTCCCCGGTCGTGCCGGGCCAACTCGGCTACATGGCATGCATGCAACTGGCACTACTGACATAATACTTGAGTAACATATTTATCACAAATAAACTTTATTTAAATTTATTATTGTTTATTAAATTTAACAATAGTCAATATTAAAAAAAAATATATTTAAATTCAGCGTTACGCTGCGGTGTGAGATGCGGAGGCATAAATCGTTTCAATTATTCCCAAATAAAAAACGCGTGGCTTTAGAGTGGTCACAAATAAAAAAGTCCATCAGTACATTTTAGGCGTGTCAATTCTTTTTGACGGCGTTAATATTTGACGGCGCTCGTTTTGCCAGTTTATATTAGTGTGCCATGTCGCGTTGTAGTTGATTTGGGCTCGACTGGCAGGGTCAGCCATGTAGCATTGTTATTCATTTATGCCAGGACGACTGAGATACAGAAATACCTTAACTCTTGCTTTTTGTTTTTTTGGAAAAGGGGTGCAAACGAGCAGTCGGAGTTATTTTCCGCATAGAAGCTATACAGATGCGCTGACCTTTCTCCTCCCACCTCCACGGGCCACCGTCTACTTACATACCGCACGTAACGCGACAGCACAGCTGTCACTTTACACCGGTCTCGTGTAAGCGAGAGGTACCTCCCCGGTCGCGCCGGCCCAATTCGACTGCTTGCATGTATGCAATCTTGCTCATATGATACTGTCTTAAAAAAACCTATGAAAGAGGAATGGAGGGAGTCTAGCTATTATATTACGTCATTAGAAAACTCCGGCGACTTTTAAAATCAAATTGAAGTACACCAACATCCGCATAATACCGGATTCTCATTGCCGCACAAATGGCGACAAGATGACCGTCACTACGTACCTACTATTTAATAAGAGATAGCGCCAAGCTGAATTGCAGCCGAATTGGGCCGTCACGAGAGGTACCTCCCGCTTACAAAGCATCGGCGTAAAGTGACAGCTGCGCTGTCGCGGTTCGTGCGGTGTGTTAGTAGCCGGTGGACTTCGGGAAGTGTATGTCAGTAATCATAAACATGCCTCCGACTGCACATTTGCCGGCCTATAATGATGCTGATACCTCCTGTACCTCCGGCAGGGGGTAGGGTGGTGGAGGGGGGCTGTAAAAGAACCACAAAGGCCCTGGCCTCCGCCGGTGGGTGTAATTACGTTCACTTTGTGCCCGCAGCCGTCTTCACGCACAGGTCTATGTCTACAGTAAATTGTCTATTACTTATCTTTTTACAGAAATATTAAGTAAGAGGTAGTGCCATGCTGTTTTGGTGAAAAATATACAAGTGCGGCCCGGCAGGTCCCTCTCGATATACGTGCTGCTGCTGGAGGGTGTTTCTTTATTATAGTATAGGACAAACAAACAGTAGAAGCCATTTTCACACGATTAATTCTCATGATTTCATGGCAACCGCATAGAGGTTAAACAGATGCGTTGCTTTCCTTCCACCGCCTGCTCTATAAGTTATCGGTTGCATTGTAAGCTTGCGGTATTATATATGAGTATGGCTGTCAATTAAAAAAGCTCCTACGTTAGAACAAGTAAAGGTTATTTCAAATTTTCCCTTCCTTTTATTAAGCTCTTAAAGGGAAACTGTCTAGATATCCAAAAAGCATTTATTTTACACATACGATTTCAACCAACTCTCAAGATTCTTTTTACATTTTTTATTTACTATATATTTTTTTATTTATATAAAAAAGGTATAAAAAAACTAGCTACGAAACTTTGTTGGTACCATAGAAATCTACTTAGCATATCCACTCGGATAAACATAGAAGCTGTAGGTAGGTATCTCATCCATTAATATTCATCCATTGAAAATTCTTGGAACTGAAGGCTGTGCATCCTTCGTCATGAATGGCATACCTTACTGGTAATATTTAAGAGGAAGTCTACTGGTTATTGCGATTCACCGGCATTGCCGAAATAGCACGACAAGGTCACACTAATAACATAAATTTTAATCAAAAATGGCGAATGTACACACGACGCACCGTCGCGTGAAAGAACGGCTACATTTGATATTTAAAATAATATGTCTCATTTCTATTAATATAAAATATTCATTTAAAAGATCCAATAAGGCGTAATAGTTCAATAGGTATATTGTGCTTACATCAATCGCTAAAAAAAGTATATTTTTTACTTTTTTTTGTACCTACACAAAAGAAATCGTGTGTATGGACAAATTAATTAATATGAAAGGCGAATTAAACACCAAAAACCTGAGCTGCAAGCTTAAAGCACAAATGATTGTACTGACATCTCATTAGCTTAGCGGGAAACAATGCGCCTAAGGCGCTATTGGCCTCTGCCGCGAGCCACAAGCTGAAGCGTGGCGACCTCGGGTCAAATATTATTTATTAATCACACTTTATGCTAAATAAATAAACTTTTTGAAACTATGACTGCTGTTACTGCCTTGACCGAAATAGGATACTATTTCGGTCAAGGCGAAGCCGAGAGGTGTGTCCACCTCTCGGCTCTCGCACATATACTATCGTCGCATTTCATGCGGCCTGTACCGCAAAATATCTGAAATAACACTTTGCGGGTTATTTGCAGATGTTACTAAACACACCAATTTTCGTTAGTCCCTTTTTTACAGAAAAAGTATATGAATATGATTTACTCTATAAAAAGCGTTTTCGATAAGGTCACTAATACAATTAGCTATAAAATACATTAACTACAACTTAAATAAAACTCAATAACTAATCTGTGAATGTACGGAGAAAGAATTTAAGACAAATATAGACAGTATATTTAAAATCAATACACAATTCTATTTAGATTATGGCTTAAATTAATATTACCCGGGTTGGAGGTGCTGTAGAGACTCACACATCAAACATCAGTCTTGGTCCATGTTGAGCTTCATGTTTCACCCCACTTTTTGTCTTTTGAATACCTTTAATTTTTGTCAGAATAATGCTTCATCAGGTTTGTCCACACTAAAAATTACTTAAGGAGGAAGAACAGGGCGTTGGTCAAAGTTTCTAATTGCTCGTTTATCCCCTTACAGAAAACAAACTTTCGTTCTTTATTTGATATTATTTTTGACCATTATCTTGGTGAAGGTAGTTCTAGCTCACAAACTGCATCTCCCGCAATCGTAGCCGCTATTTATTTGGTATGTCTTTATATTTTCTCCATTGGTAAATAGACAGCGTCCAAGCTTGCATTGGCAGATTGTAAAAAGTCGATTTATTACGTTCCAATTGAAGTCCCGATTAGCCAAATAACTATTTAACACTTTAATAGTAATTTATAAATTCAACCCTTAATCTACTAAAAGGTAGAAGTAAAATTAATAAAGTTTACAATGCAAAGGTAAATATGTAATCGCTCGTCGCCCGTAACTCGGGCCCCAGTCCACGGTAGGTTCAGCACACATCTGTATTTTTGCCCGATCAAAGGAAACGTTGTGTATGACGTGCTTTGAACCGATAATCAAATTAGCAATGCTTCCTTTTGGAGCGAAAAATATGTCTATCAGTGCGGGAGAGCGTAGGTACAGTATACAGTATAGAGCGTGCGGCGTTTGTTTTGATCTCCCTGTACATACTTTAAAGTCTATTTAAAAAAATAATTTGAAAGTATGTTTCGTATAATTATATTGTATCGGCGAATATTGACTGACCTTTAAAATACGCTTTAGAATAATTATGATCGATGTCTAAAATTTTCATAATTTATTTTCTTTAAATATAAATTTAAAATGAAACCGTGTGCACTTGTGTAACATATTACATGATAATATATTGATAGTATGAAAACAATAGATTTATTAAAGCAAATTAAATTTCATTCAAATTAACAATTAAGTAACACATTTTGACCCCTGACCCCGTTATAAAAAGCATATTATTTTGAAATTTATTTTAAATACTTTCGAGCGAATAAATTTTTTTATTCTTATTTTATTTCAAGTTGAAATAAATGTGTTGTAATATAATTTGTTAAATACTAATATAAGTTACGTAAGTTAATAAATAATAATATAAGTTACGTAAGTTAGGTGTTGTAAGGTGGTCATAGCTCTAGTGCATCTAGATATTATTTATGACTGATGACCTAATACGTTTAGACAATAAATAATAGTCTCAGTTGTCCCGCCCACAGCAATTTACTTTTATGCATAGAATCGAAATTGACTTTTAGAGCTTTTTTTTTATAGAATAAGAGACAAATAAGCAGAAGATGGATTACTTCTGTCGCCCATAGCGTCAGGAAACTTGAAGATCTTGCTGGTACAGGCCTCTAAGACAAGAGTAAGGTCATTTCTTGGCGACTTCCAAGTTGTGGCGTTTCGGAAATACCGAGAGTGGCAGCTGGTTACACAGTGTGGTGGAAGGAAAAGGCGTATAAGCCGAGGAATTACGACATACGGACATTAGTGAGGGGGACGAAAGTTAGAGTTCTAAAGCGATGTGTTTGGACATCGAACCACGGTACCACTAGGTAAACGAACAGTCGGAGTCTTCGGTGAATATCGATGTCCTTTAACACCTGGATAGTTCCGCAGATGTACATACATATACAGCAAGAGGTAGTGCCATGTCGCATTGCTGCCAAATCACGACCGGGTAAGTCTCACGCACATGTCTTAAAAGTGATAGAGTCGCATTTTGTGAGGTTTGTAAATTTTTAGTGGCCATAGGAGTCAAAAATTTTTTATTAAAATTTTAAATATATTTAAGGCATTTACAATTTCTATAAATCCCGCAGGCGTGCAGCGGATCCCGGCAGAGATATGGAGCTGTAAACACTACCCCGTACCTGTGTGATCCCGAACTCACATACAAAGTTATGGAATTACTCATAAAATGGAATCGTGACTCAAATACCTATATTATACTGGATATTGACAACCCTAACATGTCAGGAGAGTCGTACGATTATGAACACTAATTCCACTGTGTTTAAGGTCCAGTTTGGAGTGAATTGGCACAGAAGTAAGTCTCTTCGGTTTTGCCCTCCGATCTTATGAGTTGACATTCGATGGAGGGTGTCATGTGACGTCACTAAATCAGCAAAACAAAATGAAGTGAGGGGCAAAGATTGCGTGATATGATGCAGGGACGGAACGGCGTGTACGTTCAATGGTCGGCATATAAATATGACATTAGAGTTTACTAAGTTTATTGTGTACTAGCGGGTCGCAAGCTTGTTCACATACTTATTAGTGGACAACTGGACAGCTCTCTGGTCTTATATATATAATCCTCGTGTCACAATGTTAGTTACTCCTCCCATACGGCTCGACCGATTCTCATGATATTTTGTGTGCATATCGTGTAGGTCTGAGAATCGGACAACATCTAATTTACATCTCGATATTTCCACGGGATCGAACCGTAGTATCTTTGTAAATCTAATTTAAGAACTTTAATTTTTTATCCTACCACTAATTCCGTCTTGAAATTGACAGCTTAATATACCGTTACTGTTTAGCAGTAATAGCTTTCTTAGCTCGCAGTTATACTAATTTTTTTTATTCTGCCAATTTTCTTAAATATCTAACATAAATATTCGGATTAAGCGTAATATTGTTTGGTATCGAATACATCGAAAGAATGTTTCAAGTATATTAAGAGTTTCTGCGACTTTTGTGTTTCATAAAAAAAATTACCACTAATTCCGTCTTGAAATTGACAGCTTAATATACCGTTACTGTATAGTACCGTTTAGCAGTAATAGCTTTTTTAGCTCGCAGTTATACTCAATTTTTTTATTCTGCCAATTTTCTTAAATATCTAATATAAATATTCGGATTAAGCGTAATATTGTTTGGTATCGAATATATCGAAAGAATGTTTCAAAAACGGTTTTTATGGCTAGGTTTTCCAATGCTTTGCCAATTTTGTCCGTCACCCCTTTAACGTATGGCAGAAAAGCTGGTTGCCGGTTTACCTCTGGAAACTTCTCCCTCGTCTTGCGTATCCACCTGTTCTCATTAATCCGATACCCATTCCTCCATAGTACCTGGTTCACGTGCCTCATCTCTTTATCGAAGTGTTCTGGATCACTGAGATCCAAAGCCCTATTTATGAGCGACGTTACCACGGACTGTAGGTGCCTAGGGTGATGATGAGAGGTAGCATGCAGGTACCTATCTGTGTGCGTCGGTTTTCTATACACAGAGTGCGCTAAACTTCCATCAGAACGTGCTGCTATTAAAACGTCCAGAAAAGGTAGTGTTCTGTCTTTTTCTATTTCTACAGTGAACTTGGTCTTAGGGTGGATAGAATTAAGATGGTGGACATATTGCCTGACCTCATCTTTAGTACCTCTAAACACGCAGAAAATGTCATCGACGTACCTTTTCCAGAGCTTAACTGCTGAGGAGTTGTCACTAAGTACTTTCTCTTCGAAGTGTTCCATCCAGATGTTGGCTACGAGTGGCGCAATTGGGCTTCCCATAGCGACACCATCCATCTGAAGGTAATACTGCCCTTGAAATACGAAGTAACTCCCCTCCAAGCAGTGTTTTAGCAGAGCAATAAAGTCCTCAGATAGCCCACTATCTCTTAGTTTCCCTTTGAACACTTCCAGGCAATCAGTTAATGGAACATTGGTGAATAGCGACTCAACATCGAAACTCACCATTATGTCTGCCGGTTCCAGTTTCACGCCTTGAAGTATTTCTACGAAATGCCGTGAGTCCTTCACAAACGATGGTGTTTTTCCCATCATTGGCTGTAACACTGATGCCAAGTGCTTTGCAAGGTCGTAAGTCGGTGCTGCAATTTGACTCACTATAGGCCGTAAGGGGACATGGGCCTTATGGACCTTTGGCAAACCATATAGCTTTGGGGGTACAGTGATCTTCGGAGCATCAAATTTTTCGTACTCATCGTTCGTGAAGAGATGTTGATGTTTCCTGAGTAGCTCTCGTGTGCGTCGTGTTATTCTGGCAGTTGGATTGTAGGATACTGCTTTGTACACGTCCGGGTCACATAGTAAGTCGATGATCTTTAGGTGGTAGTCGGCCGTGTCCATAACTACTGTAGCATTTCCTTTATCGGCTTTTAGCACTAAAATGTTCTCGTTTTCACGTAGGCATTTAAGCGCCTGGCGTTCTCCTGGAGTTATGTTTGGCTTTGGCAAACGTGTCCTACGCAAAATTACCGATACATCCTGCCTTATAGTTTCCGCATCGTTCAACGGTATTTTGTTTCGGCACAGCGCTTCCTCCACACCACCAATAATCTTTTCCACCGGTACCCTCTTTGGTGTTAATGCAAAGTTCATACCCTTTGCTAGGACTGACACTGTGACATCATCCAAAGGTTTGCTTGACAGATTGATAACCGTTTCCGAAAGGGGAACCGAAACCTTCGGTCGGTCTTCGATTTGTGCGACCGAATAACATACCGTCAAGCAGAACGGAGTGCGGAACAAGACACGGCTACACATGAAAGAAAGTTTGCGAAATTGTTCGCAAACTGTAGACCTAAAAATCAGCCCTCGGTTTCGGTTAGTGGTAATGAAATGTCGCTTGACAGAATCTAATTGGCCGCCAAAAAGACAATATTTGGAAAGGATTTATATCCACTCTTATTCTAACTCTTATGATCATTAGATGATCTCGGAGGATTAAAACTAGACCACTCGTTTCACAATAAGAAGATCTCCAAACTAACGACCAAATATATGCGTCGCATCATACGTTATTAAAAATAAAACGAATGAATTATGTTTATTAATTTATTATGTATTAATGCTAAATAGTTGCTATAATAAACTATCGTCGTCACTCAGCGCCGCCACACACGAACTTCAGGCAGTTCTTAGGCGGTCTTTAAGAAGTCGACAGCAACGGACTGTTCTTACGGGTAAATATATACGAGGAATCTGTCGTAGCGGACCGCTTCAAGCGGTTCGTGTATGGCAGGTCGAGCGGTTCTTTGCTGCCGGCAGTAGAACTCGCGCAATACATTTTGCCGCGACTGCAAACGAACGACTCGGGCGGTCCGTGGATGGAGAATTACAATTTTGTGTTGAAACTGGCGATCTCTCAACAGCAACTGCTTGAAGCTGTTGACAGTGACTTCTCTAACTGGTGCGTGTATGGCGGCTGTTATTGAAATAAAATATCATATGTTTTAGTTGTTTTATCATATACTTGTATATGTGTAAAATTGTATTACAACCAACAGTTTCTGACATTAGTATTTTATACATTAAGACACTACATATAAATATAAAAGTATAAAATGAATTGGTCTACACACATTCATAGCTCTCTCGATAAAATATAAATAACAAAGTATAAAAATGAACAAAATCTAAAAATGTGTGTGAAGACATAAAATATATATCAAATAACATGATAACCTCTTTTAATAAAATATTGATTGCCATTTCGTATATATTAAATAATATTAAATAGCCGTCATTTATTACGTTATTTGAATATTAATAAGTTGTATCATCTCTGTATAATTATTCAAACGGCATGCGCGAACGCATGAATCACTTGAGCATTCCGTTACAGTTTACCAACAATCTTCTTGACCTTTAAGATAATTGAAAAGAAAGTCTAAGCAGAAAAAACTTTTACTTTTAAATGTTGAAACAGGTATCCGTGATTCCGTGCAGAGTCCCGTCCCGCATGATCGAGCATGATTTGGCTTTAAGTATTTAAACAACCGGGGAGCAACCTGCAGGCGTTTCCATTTGCCAAAGATGAAGATCAGTCTTCCATCTCGCAGACTCACTGAGAGGTTTATAAGCATGTGTGTGTGCATGTGTATATATAGCCGAATTGCATTCGTATTTAGCGTGTGGCTACCGCGTCCCGCACCGAATTCGACAGACTCGTGGTATACGCGCTTGCGTTCGCGGCATCTCCGTTTAGTTAAATAGTCAAAGGCTGATGATGATTATAATCATCATCAGCCTTTGACAAATCGATCAGCCTTTTTGCTATGTACCCACTTTTAGTGTAGTAAGAGGTAGTCTAAAACTGCATTGTTTGAACTGGGTCGGCACTACCGGGTAGGTACGTCTAGCTTACACGAGACCGGCATACACGGCGACATGTAACAGCTGTGCTGTCGCGTTTCGTGCGATGTGTAAGTAGCCGGTGGTCCATGTAGGTGGGAGGAGGAAGGAGGGCAGCGCATCTGTATAGCCTCTATGCGGATGTCTATAGACGTCTGTAGTTATGAAAATGGCTCCGACTCCTCGTTTGCAAAATACCATAAAAAAGTGAACTGGCTCGGCTCGAGTAATAATAATTGGGACAGACAATAATACCATATGGTTACTATCAATGCCGAAAACTTAATTAAATGCCTTGACATCCTTCCACCATCTCTCCCCATAGTTCACTGGCTACTCAGTCATAGCGCACAAAACGCGAAAACATATATTTTTTTATGTATTTTTTTGTTTTTTTTTAGTTTTTTTTGTTTTCTTTTTTATTTTTGTTTTTGTTTTTTTTTTGTATTTTTTTTTGGTATTATGTGATCGAGAGGTGCGTCACTCACCAATCATGTCGTTATGTCTTCGAATAAGATACAGCCTATTAAAACATGCAAATGCTGATGATCAGGCTCAAACTCTCGCGCCTGTAATGAACAGATCTGTATACAGCCGGCGACACGTGCGGATTTCATTAGATAGCGTTATTAATGATGTTTTAATTAGTTCACCGGCTCGATCGCGACTAATGCCTTGTGTTATTGCCTGTGCTCACTGTGTGTGCTGCAGGTTGTATGTTAGGATGTTTTATTGAATGGGGATACGTTGGTACTTATCCGCCCATATAGAGAAGACTAAATTCTCGTTAGGGGAGAACTAGCAGGTGATTAATGACTACCGCCGCCCATAGACATCCGCAAAACTAGGTGTTTTGCGGACGCGTTGCCGGCCTTTAAGAAAGAGGAATGCTCTTCTTGAAGATCCCTAAGTCGTATCGGAAATGACGAGGGAGGCAGCTGGTTCCATAGTACTGTTGTACGCGGTAAAAAATGGCGTTTATACCGCACAGTACTGCGTTTAGGAATGTCGAGGTGGTGGGCGTGGAACTTTGAGATCTGTCGCGATGTCCTGCGATGTCATTCTTTTCCTGACTTTGCAGTGTGCCATTTTAAAAATTCAAGTAAAATCATCTTGCAGTATACGCGTGATGTGTCGTGATTGGCAATGCTGTTGTTACCGAATGAAATATCAATCGTTTTGCAAAAGTTTAGTCGCTTATTTGGAGATTGAATTGGTAGAAAAGAGTGCTCGTTAATGGCATTATGATATAAGTAACAACAACAATAACACATCTTCTTCTTTCTTCTTCATCTTCATGCCTAACATAGAGTAACCTAACAATAAAATGAAAAACATAAACAAGACTACCTAAACAATACTTCACTGTATTCAGCGCCACTTGCATTAACATGACAAACTCACACCTTTTACATTAAAGCCATGAGACACAAGCCCTTTAGGCTGCAGCAAGGAACAAAGAAATCACATCAATCAATCAAAACAGTAAATAGAATAAAAGCTAATTGTAAAAACACTTCAATGATATTCTTGTGGATATATTAAATACAGTTGTAACAAATTGTGTAAACGCGAAAGTGACTTAAACTAGTACAAGAGTAGGTACATGCTCAAGATGGACGTAATACCTTCGCAACTCTCGATGGACTCTCACTTTAATGTGCTAATTTAGCACTATGCAGCTATTGTTCTTACACGTATTACATATTATGTAGGTCGGGCTCATAGCAGACTTGCACGAGGTGCGGCGACTCGTTGAAGTGGGAAGCAAGTTCAGTTGCAGATCTTTTGGATCCATTGAAAAATGGCATGAAAAAGTTTTTATTCAAAATAGAATTACA
>LUGF01048366.1:570320-582389 GCA_001625245.1 Calycopis cecrops | reverse complement strand
GGGAGCAGCTGTAATCTCATAATGCCAAAAATGCCTTCCGCCCGTGTTCATGATCTTTTTTTAGTTCTCCCGGATTTCTAATCAACTGAGTGGGCAACCCTAGCCCTAAAAAAATGAATTGATTACTTGAGATAGGTAAGGAAATCATTTTTTTGTGGATTATGTATCCGCAAAAAAATGATGTCCTTATTATATTTTTATCTTATTCTGGATGGTATACATTTGTGCCGAATTCCCTCCAAATCCATTTAATAGTTGTTCCTTGAAAGGAGAACAAACATACAGACAAAGCTTTTCATATAAAATGTTAATGGGATGTAGGAGATGCTTGTAGTTTTTCATAGGTATTCCCGTAATTGTTGCGTTGTTAAAACAGCTCAATAAACATTGTAAAAGTTCCGATTGTAGTTGTGTGTTGGGAGAATGTCTCGGATGGTAATAAATAATAATACATATTCCACTGCTTACATAATCACTTATCTGTGAGCGGCTCTCCTATATTATGACGCATTGTAAGAGGCTGAGAGAGTTTCCGTTGTTATACGTCACAGTGGAGTAAAGATCTTGCAAATCTTTTATAATTAGGTGCCTTGGTGGTAGGAGAATTGTGTTGGCACAAATGAGGGGGTACTTCTCGCACGTTTGATGCTGCTGCAGTGACAGCTATGCGGTCGCGTTTTGTGCAGCTTAAGAGTGAGAATGGGGGAGCAAGGGGTCATCAGGACATCTGTCATCTCAAACCACCCGTAACCATGGTTGCCGTAAATACGCTGAAACGTCGGGATAAATCAACCGAGATTTAAACCTTTAAATAGCTTTTTTACAGTAAATCATAAGCCATTCATGAGTAAATTACGTTCTGTAATACATATTTTTAATGGGCTGTCAGAGCCATTTTCATGACTGCCGACGCCCTAACCCCCTTATTAATAAACATAGAATAACTCTATCCAAGGAATAACCTAGTAATAAACTGACATCTGTCAAATTCCATAATAAAAAACACATAAAAACTATGGTATTTGACAGATGTCAGTTTATTACTAGGTTATTACTTGAATAAAGTTATTCTATGTTTATTAATAAGGGGGTAAGAGTCAAAGACATCCGCATAGAGGCTATACAGATGCGCTGTGCCCCTTTCTCCTCCCACCTCCATGGGCCACCGGCTGCACACACCGCACGGAACGCGACAGTACAGTTGTCACTTTACGCCGGGCTCATCGAAGCGGGAGGTACCACCACATTCGGCTGCATGCAGGCATGCAGTGTAGCACTACCTCTTACTAAAAATAAATATTAGCACCCGTAACCCGGTACCCCCGGGGAGATAGCTATCGAGCCCATGACACCACCATAAAGTTAGGACCATGTAGTCGCGTTATGAGCATATTTTAAATTCGGTGGCCCATTAAAGAGGAGGAAATAAGGAGAGCAGTGGTAGTCTCCATATAATAATATTATATATTCGTTTGCGGAATCACCAAATACAAAAACCGGCCAAGTGCGAGTCGGACTCGCGCACGAAGGGTTCCGTACCATTATCTACGAAAACGGGAGCTTATCTTTTGTATTGGAGCAAAAAAATCACGTTTATTGTATGGGGGCCCCCTTAAATATTCATATTATTTAATTTTTTAGTATTTGTTGTTATAGCGGCAACAGAAATACACCATCTGTGAAAATTTCAACTTTCCAACTATCATAGTTCATGAGATACAGCCTGGTGACAGACGGACGGACGGACGGACATCGGAGCCTTAGTAATAGGGTCCGGTTTTTACCCTTTGGGTACGGAACCCTAAAAATGATATGCTCACATAATTAAAACATACATTCTGAAGAACTATAGCAAAAAAAAGGTATAACAGATAGAAAAACAAAAATATATATTAGGCACAGAGGAAGGCAGTTCACAAACAAAACATATTTTTGGAACAGACAAAAAACGAACAGTTATAAGATACACTTACATTTACAAAACTTATAAATCACCAGAGCTTCCCAAAGTAAAGAATTAAATTCGTGATTGGTGGTTATTCCGCTTTATAAAAAGTCCATGCAGATACTTAAAGACAGCGCTCATAACTCATCGCTCTAACTACAACAGACTACACAAGCGGCGGCCGTTCGCCAGTGGAAACGATATCAACGCACCGCGCAGCCTTTCTCCGGTATACTACCGTCGTTACATAAACATACACACATTGTAACCCACAAACACGAATGCGGGTAGATATGGAAATGAAGAACACTAATATTATATAAATTAATTTATAGTTTTAATTAGTGGGTAATTGTTTAGATTGGAGTTAGAAAGGCGAGTGCCACTGAGAAGTGACGAAATGGCAATTAATGTATATGTATGCTAATAAAATAATCTATATACATACTAGCTGCGCCCCGCGGTTTCACCCGCGTAAATTTCGATCCCGTGGAAAATAGAAAATTATCCCATGACATCCCATTTTTCCGGGATCAAAACTATTCAAAGTTAATCCAAGTTTCTCTCTATGTGTGTGCCAAATTTCATGAACATCGACTCAGCAGTTTTTGCGTGAAGGAGTAACTAACAAACATACAAACATTCGCATTTATAATATTAGTAGGATAATATATAAAACTCTTCAGTTACTGAGTGACTGATTAATTGATTGACAGACACCGCACAGCCGAAACTACTGCACCTACATAAAACCGGCGTAAAGTGACAGCTGTGCTGTCGCGTTTCATGCGGTGTGTAAGTAGCCGGTGGCCCATGGAGGGAGGAGGACGAAGAGGGGCAGCGCATCTTTATAGCCTCAATGCGGAAGTCTATGGGTGTCGGTAGTCATGAGAATGGCTCCGATTGCTCGTTTGCCTCCTGCTATAAAAAATAACTATGGCCTCGCGGTTTCCTGCGATTTGCTGCGTAATCACTAATATTCCCTGTGAACTTCACCCCCCTATTTCATCCCCTTGGAAGTTGAATTTCTAAATATCCTTAATTTTTATTATAGCTCAATTACATCAGAGCTTACATCATGTAATGTCTTAACTGTCGTAATACAGATGATACAGATTCAATAACATGTACACAACACTTAATAACTAAATAATGAAACAATCACATGCAGGTAAATGTTTTAATTATTCATTATTTCTCTATTTAATATAAAGAAATAATGAATAATTAAAATTCAAATAAAATGATGTCATTCACGAAATTTGGCAAATGTTTTATATTACGTATAAATTAAAAAATAATGAAATAGTTACGCAGTTATTGCGTAAATTGCTTCAAATGAACACATCGGTCTCGGCTGCTGCATTTCCGCCACATCTCGGCTTGTGTAATCATAATTGACTCGTTAAAGTGCCACTTAGTGGCGATACGGAATTCCATAACATCCTCTGTTCGATTTTGAGACCAGTAAAAGGTTCTTCTTCTTTCGTGTCAATGGCAACGCATCTATTAGACCTCTGGAGTTGACGGATGTCTGAGGGCGTCGGTGATCACTTTACATCAGGTGACCTAACTGCTCATTTGCCTCCTATGCTATAAAAAAAATGGCACATACTATGATATTTGGACAGATTAGATTTTGGCGGCCCAGTAATTTGATACTGAATGGCCAGCATCTGAGACCTTCATCAGGTCGTCTTTAGTCCAGGTGGTAGGGCACAGAGGGCAGGACAAAAGATGGGACATGTCGTGGTCTCTAGTAGCATAGCCCCAATCTTACCAGGTTCGACATGCAGCGGCCCACTCCTGTCCGGAGACGGTTGAGTAAGTAAAAGGTTAAACGCATGCAGACGAATTGATCCGCCACGAGCAGCGTAAAGTGATAGCTGGTTGGTCGCGTTTCGTGTGGTGTGTAAGTAGGTGGTCCATGGAAGGGAAATGAACGCATCTGTATAACCTCAATGTAGATGTTTGGATGTTCGTAGTAGGCAAAGGTTCCAACTGTTCGTTCTTAACTGCAACTTTATGCCGGTATTGTGTGAGGGAGAGCTACGGCCCTGAGCCGTTGTCCTGATGCAATATAGCATGGCATTCCCTCGTACTGTATTATGATATATTTTGTATATATAGGTACATGAGTACTTTTGGGGACAACCGATGCCCGATATCTTCACAAGTGTTATGCAGACGTGTTGTGCTGCTTTACCTCTGATCTGAATTGGGCCATCGGAAACTAATGACCCATCGCAGATGAGAGCTTACTAATCAATTTGCGGTGATTATCATGTGATTGTCATGACTGGTCGTATTGAACCGAACGATTAGCTGGTTTATGGCGTTTGTCGTGAATTTCAGACGAGGCTAAGGTTTCCAGTCCCATGCGTGGGACACCGGAAACTTGCCCCCCTTTTGACGGGAAGAAGGGATGAACTACTATATAAAAATAAGTTTCAGTAAAATAATGTTAAACAAAATTGAAGGTAACTTAAATTCATATAATTTTAGGGTTCCATACCTAAAAGTTAAAAACGGGACCCTATTACAATGGCTCCGTAGTCCATCTGTCTGTCTGTCACCAGACTGTATCTCATAAACAGTGATAGCAAAAGCTGAAATTGTCACAAATTATGTATTTTCGTTGCCGCTATATTTAAAGCGATAAAAAGCTTTGTTTAAGGACGATAAAGATGCGTTATATTGCTATATATAAAATGAAATAAAAAAAATAAAAAAGCCTTTTATTTAGTTGCAGTTTTACATAAGGAAAAGATACTTAATTATATTTTTGTTAGTAATTTAAATTTTAGTACTTATTATTAATTGTTAGATAATATAGGAAGTTTACATAGC
The DNA here is from genome assembly GCA_001625245.1 of Calycopis cecrops. Classification (NCBI taxonomy): domain Eukaryota; kingdom Metazoa; phylum Arthropoda; class Insecta; order Lepidoptera; family Lycaenidae; genus Calycopis; species Calycopis cecrops. The sequence continues at coordinate 577,594 of LUGF01048366.1, read as the reverse complement.
TTTAACATAATTATATAATCATATTATAATTAATCTTCTGCAAGAACCCCTCTGCGGGTGAAGGCCTCCTCCAAAGACTGCCAGTTCTCTCTGGATTGTGCTACATGAATCCAATTGGGGCCGGCTATTTTCTTAATATCATCGACCCAGCTAGCTAAAGGTCTACCCTTTCTCCTTTTACCTTGAGGACCTGCCCATGTGGTCACCATTTTTGTCCATCTTTGATCTTTTATGCGAGCCACATGTCCGGCCCATTTCAATTTCAGGGATTGAGCGTGAGCCAGAGCGTCCCTCGCCTTTGTAATGCATCTTATTTTGGTGTGTCTTATTTCTTGTAATTTTTTAATATTTAGCATACTGCGCTCTATTCCTCGTTGGCATGTGATTAGTTTGTCCTTTGCTTTTATATTAAATTTCCACGTTTGGCAGCCGTACGTTAGGCAAGGAATAATGCACGTGTTTAGTACTCTAGTCTTGATATTAGTTGGCATAGAACTTTTGAATATTTCCTTCTGGGCCCAATATTTGTTCCACGTCAACTGTATCCTGCGCTCAACTTCATTTTCGTTATTTCGCTGGTCGAAGCTAATTTGTTTGCCAAGGTATATGTAGTTATCTGTATACTTGAGAGGCTCGTTGTCTACATATATCGGTCTCATTGCGCTGTTAGTCATCCACATGGTTTTTGATAGATTGATTTCTAGGCCGACTCGTTCACTGGCAACATTGAGAGACTCAATCATATATTGAAAGTCTGTTCCTGTTTCTGATAAGAGGATGAGGTCGTCGGCAAATCTTAGGTGGTTTAGGTAGGTTTTGTTAATTTTAATTCCTCTTCCTGCCCACTCTAGCTGCTTAATAATTGACTCTAATGTTGCTATGAACAATAGCGGTGATAGTGGGTCGCCTTGTCTTACCCCTCTTTTGATCGGAAACCAGGGTCCAGCTGATTCTAGTTTTATTCTACTTTTGCATTTGTTATATATACTCTTAATAATACGAATATATTCATTTTCTACCCCTTGCGATGATAGGGTTTGCCATATGCTCTTGTGCCATATTGTTATATAGTCAACTTAAATAACGCAGAATAAATGCAGTCATTTGCATAATTCCATGTCCTTTTTTTACAACGTACAAGGCCGCAAAATAAAACTTTTCAATTGCAAATCTTTTTTCGTTATCACTTAAGTTACTAGAGCGGACATGTGCATATTTATTTCTCAACGCTCAGGCAACAGAGGAACCAACACTTTCCAAAACAGGGCGCCGCCAAGGCTTCGGCATCAATTAAGTACATCAAACATATTGTTTGTCTGTCTGTACTAGCTACTAATGCATGTATTGTCCGCATCTAGATCAAGGCAATCGTTTATTTTTGTGGTGAAAAGCATTTTTATGTATTTCAAAACTTAATATGTATATGCCAATTCATGCAGATCCATTGTGTAGTATGTTATTCATACAAAGTTTCATATGGACAATATTAGCAGGAAGTTCGTTTTAGTACTTACTTTCTTTTTCAGATCTAGATTAGAATGGTAATATCCATTTAGATTCTAGCCCCCTTATTAATAAACATAGAATAACTTTATTCAAGCATTAACCTAGTAATAAACTAACATCTATCATATTCCATATTAAAAAACGCATTAAAGTATGGAATTTGACAGATGTCAGTTTATTACTAGGTTAATGCTTGAATAAAGTTATTCTAAGTTTATTAATAAAGGGGTAAATGTTATGTGACTATTCCATACTATACCCATCTACATGGGCCATAGTTCAGTCCTGTTAAATATAGGACACTGATGATCATCATAATGAAAATGAAGATGATTATTTTTTATAGTATACGGGGACAAACGAGCAGTCGGAGTCGTTTTTATAACTACCAACGCCCCAAGACGTCCGCATAGAGGTTGTACAAATGCGTTGTCTCCATGGGCCACCGGTTACTTACACACCGTACGAAATACATGATGATGATAGTAATGTTGGTACTAGTGATGATGATGAGGATGAGCAGCGTGCTGAGATTGAAATACTTTTATTGTGACATTGAACAGGCGCCAATGACCTGCGATTTCGTGTTTGTCGTTAGTTTATTCACACACACAGAGCAATGTCGCTACACAGCGTTTTGCTTCGTTACTTAGTATAAAACAAAGTCGCTTTCTACCGTCTGTGTGTCTGTATGCTTAGATCTTTAATATTAAGCAACAGATTTTGATGGGTTTTTTTAATCGATAGAATGATTGAAGAGGAAGGTTTATATGTAAAATGACTTCCACTTTGGAAGTCCGAAATCCACGCGGGCGAAGCTGCGGGCGGAAGCTAGTATTATTATATTTTATAAATAAAAAATCGGCCATGTACATAGTAGACATTAAAACCGCAATGATTTACATAATAATATACAAAGCAAAAAATAGATGTTAAAGTAACATTATTTCATTAAGATTTATTAGATCTACTTTGTAAGACATCATAAACCTTTCAAAGTAACATCAATTAAGGTAACTTAATGGTTTCCTGCTTTAATTTAGTGAATGAATGAATGAATGAATGATTCTTTATTGTGTACACAAATATATATACAAATAATCTTATAAGACATGTTATGCTTAAATTATGTACACAAAAGGCGACCTTATTGCTTAGGTAGCAATATCTTCCAGGCAACCTTTAGTCTTGTGATTGTCTTGGTTGTTGTAGCTATATGCATAATGTGAGAGGAAGTATATTTTTATTGCATATTGTTTCGTAGACACAAACAATTTTTTTTTATATTTTACTATTATTAGTATTTTAATTATTTAAATCGTCAACCTCTCAGGATCAAAAATCGACTCAGCTAAAGGGTAATGCCAATATTAAAGTTGTTACTCTCAATAGAGAATTCGTTCAGAACTTCTCTTACTTTAGAAACGGCGCAACAGACAGTCATATTATATGTACTATACATTCGATACAATGAGCTACAACAGTGCAATGCTGCATTGCACCCGAATCGTACCTGACGCTCACACGACAGCGTCGTAACGTGACAGCTTCGTTTTATGTAATGTGTGAGTTTGCGGTTGCCCTTGGCGGGAAATAAAACGAGAGGGCAACGAACCTACACAGCCTCTTCGTATTTTATGGTCGTCGGTAGATAGCAAAAAGCTGCGAATGATCGTTTGGTCCCTATTCTTTATACACACAACAACACAACACTTTTAAATCTTTTGGTATCACTTTTCAAATAACTTCTACAAACACACGTTGGTCACGTCATAAAGAACGCAATAAATAATTAAAATAATGATCACATTTTCATACAATATTTGTTGCCTCTGTCGCGCGGTTGGTCTGTGTCAATTTTCACACGTGGTGGAGGCATTGTTTAATGTGACGTAAGGTTCAACTGTCAATGTTAGTCGCGTCGCCTTAACGTGATCGTTTCTGAGTTATTGGTACACATTTATACAGAAAATATGGCGTCGACATCGCAAACATGGTTTGTTTGAATACTCAGCTTTCATTCAGGAGGTCCCCACTGGTACCGTTGAAGAGGGAGTGCTGTTTGTTTTTTGTTCTTTAATGGCATAGGGGCAAACGAACAATCGGAGCCATTTTCATGACTACTGACGCCCATAGACATCCGCATAGAGGCTATACAGATGCGCTGCCCTCCTTTCTGCTCCTACCTCCCTGGGCCACCGGCTATGGCACAGCTGTCACTTTACGCCGGTCTCGTGTAATTGAGAAGTACCTCCCAGAAGGGTTTTTTAGGGTTCCGTACCTCGAAAGAAAAACAGAAACATTTGCGGAGAACTTCATCTGTCAAAAAAGGTGGAAAGCATTGACCCAGAGCCAGTAGTTTGGTGACAAGAACGATTATATAAAGTGAAATTACTTTAAGATTATGAGAAATACATTTATTTTCAACAGGCTCTTTAAATTCCAGTATTATTCGTGCTTGATGGTCACTATTTTAAGTTTAAATAGTAAGTAAGTGCATATGGCACTAGCTGCGCTCCGCGGTTTCACCCGCGTAAGTTTCGATCCCGTGGAAATATCGTGATGAAAACTATAAGTTGGCCTATTCTAAGACCTACCCAATAAGTACACTAAATTTCATGAGAATCGGTCAAGCCGTTTCGGAGGAGTATGATAGCTAACATTGTGACACGAGAATTTTATATATATATATATATTGTTATAATTAATATATGATGTAAAATTGTTTCATAAACACCTGACGACGACTTATATACGCACAAAGTATTTAAAAACGCGCCTACTTCTTAATAAGAGATACGCCAACATAACTACTTTGATCCAGAGATGCAATCTCGAGATGACAATAAAATAAATAACATTGCAGACAATAGAGTTATCTCAAATAACAATATCTATTCAAGACGGACTCTGAATTATAATAATCTTTGTCCGTGAAGCAGTTACAGTATCGTGTGAAAAAACGTCAGTGTCCATTATGGGGGCGGGGAGGGGGGCTGCTATAGACAGTGGAACCGGGGGAGAAGGGGATAATGTATTCGGAGACCATTTAATTTGAATACAATGTATTGTGTTATTAGTAATACACAATTTCTTTGTAGGTCGAGGGAAAAACGTTTCGACATTATATGGATTTAAGTGTGTCTTCATTGTGAATATATATCGATGTTTGTGTGGGACTTTGTGGGTCCTCGCCCGCTTCCTTCCAATATGACATTAAACTATAGCGATTTAAGTAAATTTATGGATAGCAGTTGGATGTTTTATGTAGAAAAATGGGGTGTGGCTGTGTCATGGATTCGACTGTATATTGTAGGTGAATTCGTTTATGTAACAGGTTTTTATGATGATTCTAACTTGAATGAAATCGTATTTTTTTGAACAAAGTTGGTTAAAATGAATAATTTGATCTTTTAGCTACCAAGTGCTATAATTGTGGGTAGCTACAAGATAGATTCGAAAGTATAACGTCAATGTATCTCCTGATTTAGTTATTATTAAATTGGATCAATTTTTAAATTTGCTACTAATATATGGAAAAAAATAATTGAAAAAACTTGACACGACAAATAGAATCTAGAATGAAATAAATATATTTCAACCCAAATAATGGATTTTTGGGATCAAATGCACATGCATGGTACGACTCAGTCATCAAAATTAAATATATACCTACCTAAAGTACCCATGAAGATACAAAGAAATATTGATTAGTGTTCAAAATATTTTACCTAAACCCACTGTCAGTAGTTGCGTTTTAAAGGCTTTTGGGTATTAACGCGAGAATTTTATGCTCCTATTAGAATAACCATTGCGAAAATTTCGGACCAGAACTCTCACACGCTTATCATTAAAGATTACGCAGCTATAATTAAATAAGTTAAAACATGTCGTAAAGACATTATCTTGAAGTTAATAAAAAAATTAAGGTCGTAACTTAAGTTGGAACACAATTACACGTTCATTCATACCGACACCGCATGTCGAATAAGTTTCAAGTTTGTTTACCAAATTTAAGTGATTTAAGGTAATTATGGGTTGGCGATGAAGTGATATGACCATGAATAAATGTTCTTACATCGACAAAAACAATGACTAAATGTAAGTTGCCAACATCATTGACCTTAGTTACTTTAGTGGAGACATCGTGGTCTAGTGGTAAGCATGTTCGACCACGGACGTGAGGTTCCGGGTTTGAATCCCGGTTGGACCAACAAGAGTTGTTAGGATTTTTCGATTTCTAGTAACAATCCGGAGTGAGGACGCTAGCAGTGTTAAACCACGTATCCCGATAACTCCGGTCGTGTCGGACTACCGTCCCCTCGGAATATGAGAATGAGGGAAGAGAGAGTGCACTTGTGTCTGCGCGCACACTTGTGCACTGTGTCCTGCGCTGATGACTCGCCAGGAGAACATTATTATCATTATTATTCTGAGACTACCGCGCGAGTCTTATAACCCACCAGGGAGTGAAGTGGAAAGCACTCGTGTATCGGGTGTGTTTTTTATAGTATAGGGGAGCAAACGAGCAGTTAGCAGCGTATAGGTAACAGATGTGTGCGTAGTCAGTATGCGTAGTCTAGCAGTAAAACTCTCTAATTGCTGTAACCCTCTATATATCCGCTCAAAAACAATTTCTACGCAGACGCCTTCCTTTCTTCCTCCCACCCAATGGGCCACCGGCTACTTACAAACCTCACCTCACGGCGATGTGTATTTCTGTAGTTTATACTTATGTTCGTGGTCGAAGTCCACCTCGCGTCTACCTACCACCGTCACAAGATGGTGTTTTATATGCTCTGCTCCGATCCGTTCACTCCGATAACAGATTTGTAGACGGGGTGGTGCTAGTCAGCTGCCACAAACATCTCGTTGTACATTGTAACAAAATTGCATAGATTTATTATTTTAATATAGCAAAAATACACAATTAGTCACAGTAAGATAGATAGAAGATCTAAGACTGTAAAGTCAGTCTTAGATATAAGAATTTGGTTGGCCGAGCTACCTCGTCTCCCCCGCAAATCTTTACCCGACCTTGGTAAGGGAAAAAGTATATTCTACGTCATTGTAAGCTTTAATATCTCTAGTAGATTTTGCGTGCAAGTACATAATCCATACTGTTCACGCCAGATCGTGACGTCACTCGCTCTCGACAATTTTGCACGGACGACCCCGCGCACCGCGCCGGCCGCGAGCGAGCACCCAGTCCGTTCGATGCGTTTGGCTCGCTTGCACGTTTCATTTATGCTTCTGCGCAGATAGCTTTAATAGTGCTTTCGTAGTAATTACCGCTAAAAATTCATTTCGCCTATTTCTTGTCGGCTCAATATATATACATGCTTGTCGGCTCAAAATAAGAATAACTATTTAATTATAAGTGTGGTGGAGTGTTCGAGAGACGCGGCGCTTCGCTTGGACATCAGGTGAGTCAGCTTTCCCAACTACATCCAAAATTACCCTTATCCCATTTACCCGAATTCCTTTCTCAGCCCTTCGTGTGACGATAGCCATACGGCGTCGTCATCCCTTTTGGTCCATTCGAACCGGAATTTCGATCTTTCGATCGATAGCCACGCGTCCCCGCAAGCGCCATTTTGGTGTGTTCGTCTTAAAGACGAATTCCTAACGTTTTGTTTTCGGCCCATTATTATCTGCACATAATAATTATAGTCCATTTCTCGGCTCATTTTTTATTTAAATCGGCTCAACTAACATCCCCAGTTTAAATCTGTGTTTTTAAATTTTTTCTACACCTCATGCGCCCG
>LUGF01048366.1:544379-567294 GCA_001625245.1 Calycopis cecrops | reverse complement strand
TCGCTTGGACATCAGGTGAGTCAGCTTTCCCAACTACATCCAAAATTACCCTTATCCCATTTACCCGAATTCCTTTCTCAGCCCTTCGTGTGACGATAGCCATACGGCGTCGTCACATACTGACAAACTTTTCCTTTGTAACATCTGTATGTTTATATCTATTGAATCTATATTACTAACGGAGAGAAAGGGACATAAATAGAGAGAGATGGACTCAGTGACGGTGAAAAAATATAAAGAATAACAATTTGTTTCATATTTAGCCTCTTTTTAGTCCTATGTGCAGCTGGTATATACAAGCTAAGTGCGTCAGCCAGTCAAGCCAGCACATATACTGATTGCAAAATACTCCTGAGACCTAGAAGTCGGTGCTGACTACATAGTATTACATCAGGTCAGTGCTGACTTGCCTCGAATTGAGAGTTTGTATAAATCAAAGGCCTCTCTCAATGAACACCAAGACGACCGATTTTTTTTAATTGCTACTAGCATCCATCCCGGATCTTCCCGCCTGGTGAATGGTTGACTTAATCTTCACAAAATCATGTGGCTCACTTGCTCGGCCTTAGAGGTAGTGCCATGCTACATGCACGGACGCAGCCGCATTGAGCCGGCACGACTTGGGAGGTATTTCTTACTTACACCGGCGCACAGTGACCGTTACGATGTCGCGTTTCGGGCGGTATGGAAATGGCCAACGGCCCATTACAAGGATGACCTCTCTTCCCCCTCAATCATGAAAATTGCTCCGACTGCTCGCTTGCTCCCTTATATAAGTTGCCGATTGCTCCAGCCTGATTAATGTGCAATGCAGATATCATAATCCTAAACAGCCTGTTGTCTCTCAACTTATGCAACTTGACATCGGATGTGTAAATGCATTTAGTTTTGTTTCCTTTCAAATGTTGAGGAGGAAACATTTGGAGATATTACATCACACAAGAAGGCGTGATTACTGTAGAAGGCTTTGCGCAACCGCGGGAGTTGCCGGTGGCCAGCGACGGGGTGAAGGAGCGCATCGATACCCTTGACAGTGCGAAAGATTAGTCGTCAGTTGGCTCTGACTCCTCGTTCGCCTCTATATACTAAATAAAAAAAACTCTTGGTATACTCATGAGAACCATCTCGATACAGGGAATTGTTTATCTTTTTACACTGGATATAGGGTGGCAAACGAGCAGCTCGGCGTAGAGGTCATATAGATGCATTGTTCTTCTGAATGCATGCATGCAACGTGACGTACCTCTTACAAAACCCATGGTGGTTGAATGGTGGTCATTACCATTACAGCAAGCGCCATTACAGAGAGTTGAAGACGATTTGTATTCATAACACAAGCTTTATAGCTCAATGGGCAATCAAGTCTTTTGGAGACTGCCGATATTAACATATAACCGAGTTTCGTAACCCGCAGGAGATCTGATGGCCCCCCAGAAGCACCACGCATCAGCACCACACACACACACACACACACAGGCGCTTAGAGGACTGAGAGACCCCGCGCTCTCCCTGGCCATGATACTAGATATATTACCAATTATTAACATTGTTAAACATTCTCCTATCGGGATGCATCGCTGTGATCTTCGGGAGAGTGGGTGGTTGCTACCCTTTCCACTCTAAACCTAGTCTACTCATAGCAATCTGATAAAGCTGTTCTGGGCGTCACTTCCACATCATAAGCTTAGGTTCGAAAAAAAAAAACAAAATAGGTTCTGACTCCTTATAGAGGAGGAGGTGTATGGTAAGTAACATTGCGACTCAAGAATTTAATGTATATTATAGACTAAAACGATTTTTATGGTATATGGAGGCAAACGAGCAATCACACATTTTCATGAGTACCTGGTGGGCTACTGGGCGTCCCATAGACATCCGCATAGAGTCTATACAGATGCACTGCCTTCTTTTCTCCTCCCACCTCCATGGGTCACCGGTTCGTGTATCGTGTAAGCGAGAGGTACCTCCCCGGTCCATGCAAGTATGCAGTGTGGCGCCACCTCTGTTATAGTAATCTGTTTTTTAATACTAGGGGGCATATCTTTCCCCTTATTCCCATACATCTATATTGCTAAGCTAACGTGTTATCGTCCTTCATTCCTTATTTCCAATGGGCCACCGAAAACTCACAAGCCGCAGGAAGCGCGACAGCATAACTATCACTTTCGTACGATACTACGTGAGTGAGAGGTACCTCTTCAATCGTTCATATCGACTGCGGTGCAGCAAGGCACTACCTCTAAACTACAAAAACCACTCCCATATATAAATGGTAACGGTATAATTATCTCAGATGATCTATTAAATGTATTAGTGTTACGTAGGCATCAAATTCTCGTGGTTGCGTAAACTGAGACCGATCTTAATATCGATTGTGTGCCAAGGTTGTCCGAAAGTCAAAAATTAACTGCATTTTGACTTGGGATTACAAAATGCAGTTGTAAAAACTAAAAATTGCGTAATATTTAAAAATATGACGCAGATCGTCTTATTTTTAAGTTTAAACAGATTTCTTTTGAGGCCTGAACTTAAGCTGTGGAAGCGGTGAGTTCAGAATTTAAGATAAGTTTCATTGACTGCGGCGAATGCTCGTCGAGCGACAAGTCTAGAAGACGAAACCGACCTACTCTCTTCCAGATGAGATGGATAGTTACAATAGAAAATCTAAATATTAATACGTGAAGCAAAAACTTTAGAGTTTAAGAACGTTTTTACGAAAATGCGCGGATGGAGAAGTGTGAATTTTGGCACACTTATAGTTTACGTGTAAGAGAAGTGCAGAACGCTAATATACATATATTAATAATTATGTTTATAAAGTACTTTAATTTAATAAATAAAATTTTACACACTACCATGCATTTGACATATTCATATATAAGATACACATAATTATTGATGAAGTTTCTAAGTGTCTATTATATGAGTTGAAAATTCTAAATAAATTGTTTACCTTAATTATTATTACAATGTCATAACATGTCATAGGATATTTAGTTTATAATTACAAAAAAGTTTTACTTCGATCGAATATCGATCTTTCGGACAACTAGTTTAGTTAATTATATAAAAAATTTGTTGATTTATAATATGATCCACTTGTCCCCCAGTTGCGGCGGGCTCAAGGATTGGATCATGACCTTGCCTTCACTCTCTGATGGGAGAAAAAATTCGCGCGCAGTATACAAAACCGGTAGGGCTTTATTATTTGAGCTCGAAAAAGCGAATCGCATTGGAGCCGTAAGTTTATGTATATATCAGAGCAAATATAAGATTTTTGTAAGAGGTAATGTCACGCTGCATGTATGTATGCGTTTCGTGTGGTGTGTAAGTAGCCGGTGGCCCATGTAGGAGGGAAGAGGATGGAGGGCAACGCATCTGTATAGCCTCTATGCGGATGTCAATGGCCATCGGTAGTCATGAAAATGGCTCCGACTGCTGGTTTGTAACTCGACTGCACCATACTTCATGTACGGACAAGGAAAAATAGAGACTTAATTCGTTCGTCTTATTGCTAAAACCTCGTACAGTGTTAGATCACTGTATGATATGCTTGTAAAATTATTTTACCTCAATTTGTTAATATTTCCTAAGTCTATCAATCATATTAAATAACCGAACCGAAGCCGATATGCGCTTCGTTGGGCGTCAAAAATAAAAAAGTGTTCAGTAGTAAAATATAGTTAAAATAGTTGAAAAAAAACGAAACATCTTTCCCCTTTGTAACACTGGCATAGATTTTTTATACGCTGTATGTATGTACATTTTAAGTTCCCTACGCACGAAAGGATTTGATGTATTTTATCGTACGACACTGGGTACATAAAATATATTTTTACCAGCCTTAAGAACTTGAGAACTCCCTCTACGATAGGTAAATAAGCTAGCACTGAAGTTTGATGGTAGGCTAAGTTATAGCTCCTTGTACCTCCTAATTTATATAAAATGAGCTGTACCCTGTGGTTGTACCTGCGTCAAGTAATTCATAAATTTCAGCCCCCAATTCCAATACCTTAGAGATTGAAATTTTTAAAATCCTAACTAAGAAACTTTCATGGGCTTTGCCAACAACTTTGCCAAATATCATCACATGATCAAATGCATAGTTTACGTTTCTATAAAGGAGATACAGACAACCAATCATTTATATACATAGAAGTCTAGTCTACAATTTAACCCCCTATAAAAATAGGTATGTTGAAAGTAAAACTAAAAACGCATTTGTCATCATCATCTGTATGCCTATGTCTACGGGCGTCATTAATCATGAAAATGTCCCCGACTGCTTGTTTGCTATACTATAAAAATAAGAAACATTTAAGGTTCTCCGTGTAAAAAAAAATAGTAAATCATGTAATACTTTGACATGTGGCGTAAAGCTTTTCTGCGCTTTCACCTCTTGCATCCCTTACGCACCTTTCATAACAAAATAAAAATCTATGCAAAGGCGTAAATTTTTGCCATCGTCGTATCGAACTAAGTAGAGTATATAAATATATATAGGTAAGTATTGTAGTAGAGAGTTCTCTCTTACATAACGCACATGTTCCAGCCACGGGCTCTCCGACTACAGTGTGATTGTTGAAGATGAAGATCACTGCCGCGCGCGGGTCGAAGGTCATACCACGACATCTGCGCGAGCTCTCAGCTCACCTTCGGTAGAGGGCAAGACCAAACTACGTATCTATACTATCTATACTAACATTATAAATGCCAAAGCGTGTTTGTTTGTTTGTTTTTTTGTCTTTCACGCATTAAATCGGATCAACGGATCAATGTGATATTTAGTATGGAGGTAATTGAAGGACTAAAATTTTTATCACGAAAAACCACGCGAGCAAAGCCGCGAGTAACAGCTAGGTATTATATAAATCAATGTTTGTATTTATGTCCTTTATAAAATCGTCAACTATGAATTTGATAATTTGATGATCTTTAGCAAAGTCGTTGTGCATGAGTCCAAGGTAGTTTGTGAATTTTAAAATTTGATCCCGAAAGTGAAATAAGGGGGTGAAGTTTGATAATAATGTGACGTGGCTGAAACCGCGGAGCATAGCATGTACCTATACATATATCTACACTGACTCTTGTACTATCGTTGTCTTTTACTAAAGTTGTAGATTTTAGTAAGAAATCACCATGCGGCACTTAAGAACTAGATCAGCACGATCAGGAAGGTACCTCTTGAACATACGATATTCGCTTACAGTGAGAGCTCTGTTGTCGCGTTTCGTGCAGTGTGTTGATTATACGGTTGCCCTTGAATGGGTAAGAACTCTTTCTTCCGTTATAATTCTGGCAATGCATCCATATCACCTCTATGCAAAGGCTTATGAACGTTGGTAGTTATCAAAAGGCTCTTCTCGTTTATGCCCGTATACTATAATCAAAATTGTAGCTGATACCGGGCAGAACGACCTGAGGTACCTCTACCTACAAAATAAAATCAGTGTAGAATGACCGGAGGTACCTCTACCCACAATATAAAATAAATGTATATGACCGGAGGTACCTCTACCCACAAAATAAAATCAGGTGGAAGGACAACAATGTGTCCCGATCGGGCGGTTTGATTTGGGCGGGCGACTTCCCTGCCGATGCCAGTTCGGCTGCACTGAATACAATGTAAGAAGGCTAGTCACTACACGAATATCCCCATAGTTATGGGCGTATTATCCATCCTTCAATTACTATTTTTTTTAATTTAGCAACCGTGTTATCCTGTCTCGTTTTATCTGCTTCTCATTTTTTGGGCAGAAAGTCTAATATACAATTTTGAGTAAAATTTTGTCCAAATCCGATCAATAGCTTTTCGTCGAAATGCTTTCACAAACATACATATACACTTTCGCCTTTATAAAAGTAGTGGATTATAAAAACTATCAGATCATCTAAGGAACAGTTCATGGATAATGGCTCTATCTCTTACGAAACCTTTACTATTTCCGAACAAATTCCATGTCTAAACCTTCATGTACTACTATTAGTCATTTGCTTAACTTGTTACGCCAATGTTTACTATCAATAACTTCGACTATCGCACACTCCATCAATACAACTATCGACAAGAATACTACTAGCCCAAATTAACAGATCTTAATCTAGTTTCGATTCCAGTCGTCTAAAAATATTTCTCTATATTTACCACTGTTTAGTTAAAGTGTTTAGTTTAGTTAAAAAAAAATAAAGAATCTTCTTGTAATTTGTGAAGCAAAATAAAATTATTACTACTATTTTATGGAAAGACTAGCTGCGCCTCGCGGTATCACCCGCGTTAATTTCGATCAAATGGAAAATAGAAAATCACCTGTGGCATCCCATAGAAACATTTTCGGGATAAAAACTATCCTGTGTTAATCTAAGTTACTCTCTATGTGTGTGTCAAATTTCATGAAAGTCGGTTCAGCAGTTTTTGCGTGAAGGAGTAACAAACAAAGTAACAAACAAACATACAAACTTTCACATTTATAATATTTGTTGGATTATGACTATTGTAATATAATGTATAAATATTTTGAGGGACTGACGTCTTGATCAACCTGGTGGGTAACCACTGGACACAAGTACCTCTGGCTCTCTATGTAGAGCACCAAAGGCTGCTGGACCTCTGTTCATCAGTAGAGGCTCCCTGATGATAATGATATGTATTTTAACTTCGTAAGTTAAAAGAATTTAATTAAATACACACGAAAAATATAAAGGAAAGGTGATTTAATATAGTAACCTAGGTATTGGCGAGTCCAATAACAAAAGTCCAATGCTAAAGCTTTCGATATTGTTGATACGTGTTTCACATTACAATATTCACAATCTGTTGTGCTTAATTAAATTAGGAATTCAATAATATATAGTGTTCATTATTTAACTAATTAGACAAAAAATATAATTCGATTCGATTCGATTGACGTGTTAAACTGTTCTTGCGCGTCAAATGAAAGAGAATCAAAGATAATTTAATTGGTATTATGTAATAAACGATTATAATATGTAATTATACATTATATGTGATTTAGATTATAGTAAGCTGAATATTGTCCTCGCATTCGCGGATGGCAAAGTAAAAGTAGTTGGCAGAATACCCCGTATATAAGCGAGCGGCGCGCTGGAGAGCCATCATACAACCTCGGGTGTCCAGTGAGCAACCATGGCAAAGTTGAGCATCGTAAGTGTGGAGTGCAGTGTTGTGTGCCGTGTGATAGTGATGTGATCGAAACTTGTCGATGTTTAGAGAAACGGTTTATTCGAAATTTAAAAGATAAAATAGTTTTTGAAAATATATTTTTTGCCAAAGTTGTTTTAATAAACCAAATACTTTTTATCAAAGTGAAATAAATCTTAAAATCATCAAAATAATAATTTGAACAGTTTTAATTTTCAAATTTTATTCCAATTTTTTGTAAAGTGTAGTAAACAAAGAAAATGTAGGAATTGCAGGATAGTCCTGTAAATGTTTTTTTTTTATTTTCAGGTCGTCCTAGCCCTCATCGGTTGCGCCGTGGCTGAACCTCCAGTAGGATATAGCTACTCCGCACCGTCCATCAGTAGCCACAGCTCCCACGGCTCCGACCTCAGCATCGGAGGGCACTACCACTCGGTCCCCGTCGGCTACCAGACATCCGAAGGTTACCACATTGACCCCCATCTATTGGAAAAAATCAGGCACATCATCCTCAAGGATGAGATCCACAACCAGGCCTACCAGTCATCCCACGGCAGCTCTCACGGCATCTCATCCCACTACGGACCCCCCGCTCCCGTGTACGGTGTACCCCACGATAGAATCGTCGGAGTAGAGCTGGAGTCCCTCCAACAAGGAATTCAAGTGGCTCAATACCACCAGGCCTTAAGCGGTCACGGAGGCGGTTACGGTGGCGGTTACTCTAGCGGCGGTTACTCCAGCGGCGGTTATTCCAGTGGCGGGTTCTCCAGCGGCGGTTACTCCGGTCTCTCCGGCCACGGTGGTCACGGTGGTTCCATCTCCTACAGCGCTCCAGTAGCCACCTACACCACCATTAACGTCCCATCAGGCTCCTATGGCATTCCCCCCTCCTCGTCGTACGGAACCCCCCATCACTAAAACGTAGTCATTGATAAGAAACCATGTGATCAACACTAGCCGTAACTGTATTATATTTGTTGTTAATATAAGCTTTTTGTAAATAAAAACACTACCTATTTTTGTATAACATATGTAATTTTATTGTGATTGTCCAAATCTACTCATGTATCGATATTTAATTAGTACTGCCCTAGTTCATATAAAGTTATACTAATATATTTTCCCAAAAAATTGATAGGCAAATTAGAGTAAAAATCAGTAAGTATACAAGTAAATAAATATTTACATCACTAAAATGAAGGAATAGACATAGATTTTTTGATGTCATAACGAAACCTCTGTCCATTAGAATATTTCTTTTTGTAACAAGCACAAATATGTTTACTTACGACACCGTAATATTGCGCCAATGTAAAATATGGGAGTGCGTAAAAAAGACATTGGAACCTTAAAAGGCGCTTCAAAAGTGAGCGAGGTTTAAAATGGTCAAATTGAAAGTGATCCTCGGATCCGGACCCCGCGTTTCGAAATCGGAATGCTCAATTCACTTTTGTCTCAAAAACCACACCTCACTTTTA
Source organism: Calycopis cecrops (assembly GCA_001625245.1). Taxonomy (NCBI): domain Eukaryota; kingdom Metazoa; phylum Arthropoda; class Insecta; order Lepidoptera; family Lycaenidae; genus Calycopis; species Calycopis cecrops. The sequence goes on along the minus strand of LUGF01048366.1, from coordinate 558,657 downwards.
CTTTTCAATGCGCAACAAATTAGCAATAACAATTATGATAATCGATTCTACATGTCGATTTGCTAAATCATATTAGGACGTCACTAATAATAATCGATAGTTATACGTCCAAAACTAGTTTTGTTCGGTCATATCATGTTATGCAAGGTGACGGTTTTAGAGAAATTAGCAAATATGAGATGCAACTGCACTTTCTCTGCAGCTTAAACGTGACGCAACGTAAGAGTAATGTGGACCAGGCGAATTGTATCGATGTGTCGACGAGCTAATCGAATAGTGATGGGAAACGTATTACGAGTATTACGAGTAATAAAAAATTTATGGCAACACATAATTCTACAGTGTTTTAAAAGACCTGTTGTGATGAATAATAATTTCGTACAAAATCCTTGTAGTATTTCGTAATGCCTGTACATATGTAACAGTGTTCTACATATTTGTTCCAAATCTTGTTACGTCATACTTCTCGTTATAATTGTGAGTGTAATAAATAAAAAAATGACTCTTACACAACACGTACGTGATGGACGGCTACTAATTGCAAAAAAAATGTTTTTGTTTTTAATCTCAATTTTTATTTGATGATTATATCATCTCTTAAATGAGTGCTCTTAATCTTGATACATACAATTATTGTGTGCTTCACACAAATTGTTTTGTATCTTAAAGGTTAAGTTTCAGAGTAAAAAACGTAGAATGATATCATAAGTTCACGCGAATATTACATATTACAATAAAAGTACTTTAATAGATTTTATCGTTTTATCTGGGCTTGTAAAATAATTAAATAAATCGAGATAAAAATCCGTTGAATCTGTTTTATTGTAATAAAATGACTAATGGAGATCATGCGGAGCCGGGGTAGAGACTAGAGACACCAGAGGTAGAGGTAGAACCAGACTCAATCTGTGGATGAAGACACTAGTCTAGGTCTAGCAGTAGACCACGAGGCAGTAATCTTGGTCCTACTAATCCTGAAATGGCAATGCCTCTTAAGTTATTGAGGGGAAAGAAGAGAGAAAGATTCTGTTTATTGGACGGTTTTCGCATTGTAAAGCCTTGGACAAGTTTGAAAGTCGTGACCTCAGTTACCCGTCAGATTCTCCGTCGGATAAGTATAATCTGTTGATAAGACATCGATCACTCGCCTCGCTCGAACTCAGATTAGATTGTTGTTCAACTGGTTGGCTCGTAACACGGGAAGTACTGCCGTTCGTATTGTCTTTACTATACTATCTACTGCTGTCTAATGGTAAGCATGAAACAGTCACGAGGTCCCGGTTCCAAATCCCGGGTCGGAGCGAAAAGCAGGGTTAGTCAATATCTAACACTCCAGTATCTGGAAGTTGGTGCTACTCCTCCGTGTCTCAAAGAGCATGTTAAGCCGCGGCGGTCCTGTCAGTGCGCTTGTTTTCTCTCCGGTCGTGACGGGTTGACGTTACATCGGAATAGGAGAGAGGGAGTAGAGAGTGCACTTGTGTCTGCGCAAATACTTGCTCAAATGGCTTGCTCATATGGTCGTCACTATGATGTCATCCTAGAAGAAATTTGGCTAGAACGACATTACAATACTACTAAGATAGTTATTGCATCGGTAAAATCACTCTTCTTACCCGTCTGCCTCAGGAAGTTAATAACCCTCTTAGCTAAACGTAAGTACAATGAGAGTATGTACGTAGATTTCTATGCTCCATGCTACATCCTGATCTGCTTGCTGCTTGCTTCATCATAGTGAGCGACGCTGGGTACATAACACGACATTTAAAGTAGACGCATTTTATGCTTTTCAATTTAACATTAGATATAATAGATTCAATATAAATTGTCTATTTCTAGATATTATAGTTTCTCTTACTTTCGGTGTGCCGGTAAGTAGGTATGTCATAAAGTTATAATTAACCAGTGTTTTTTATATATGCTAATGATGAAGTGAAATTTCTAAATTTGTTCGGTTGTGTGTTAGATTTTTGTTGATATTCGCGCGGACGAAGTAGCGAGCAAAAGCTTTTGTATCTCCCGTGCGGGACATTCGAAGGGATACACATCGTTTTGTTATTTGGCGTATTATTTCATCACCGACTATTGTCAAAACGATTTGATAACTCAGAAGGACTCACGTATGAGTTGAAATTTTATTAGCATTAAATCCGCGGGCCACACACCTGCAGACGTGTCAGTACTGGCTAATGTGAGCATTGACGCCCTAAAAACTGCAGCGACCTTATTACGTCATAACTGTTGCGATAATGCAGTTCTTGTGCCCTTAAACGTCTCTGACTTTGAATCCATCAATCACAATTGAAAACCTTGGACTTATTAAAATTCGTTAATGTGGCGGGCTGGTCACATACATAAAACATTCAAAAAATAATCAAAAAGAAAATAAAACATTCTACGGTTTATTGCTCGTAACTTTATCTATGGTCAATAAAATCAAATAAATACCTAACAGTGATGTCTCAGACATTATAATTTATTAATTATAACATTTGCCTACGATGATTAATTAATTATTTACAAAAATGTTTTTTTAATAAGCTTTTTCAAGTAAACGAAAAATCTCTAAATTGGAATAACCTAACAAAACCTTCGAACAACACCTGATTAATCATGATGACATCTTATCCACTAATCTAGCAAATTACAGTCAATACAAACTTGTTACAAAAACTTACGAATTCGTAAAATTACACATTTGATGAACAACAATATTTTAAGAAAAAAATTGATAAACACGATTAGTTAACATCTTTATGACCACATCTAGAATAATCATGAGAACAAAAACATTACAAGTTGGGCAAAATTAATTAAAGCTAATTGAAATTGCGTCAATAATTAGTAGGATATTCACGAAATATGCAATACAATACCAAGTCTATGTGTAATGTTACCACGTGTAAGTTATAGTCGAAACGAACAGTTTTGCTGTGAATGCGGCCCAGGCTTTCACCTCATAAAGTATCTACTATTGAATGCAAATATGGCAATTTTTTTGCATGGTTGGAAATTGATGGGATTTTTATTATCTTGGGAGGTATCTTGATTGCATTTGTTAGTGGTTTATGTTGATTATATGCTATAGATATATCTACGCAATCAAATGAAATTCCCACGCAATTTTATAACAGGGTCCTTTTTGTATCTCCAATTTGTTTCGGGTGTTTTAAAATAGTATTTTGCAAGAGGTGAATGCTAATGCTTCATTACAGGAGCATATTACGCCACCATCAGGATATCTCCCCCTTTTATGCGTCAACACCGGCGTGATATGACTGTTATTCTCTTCTTCGTTCTTTTTTTTTTTTCGTTCTTTTCAACAGCGATGACATCAACGGCAGAATTTTGTAAATACTCGTGTCTGCTGGATTTGACTACAAATCAGCGATGACACAAAATGCGTATAATATTAACGTCTGTATACACCTAAATGCTCCAACAATCGTTGGCCCCACTAAGACAAATGTATAAATATACAAATAACACAACTTCTAGTAGTAGACCAAACGGACATCATGATTCACCTTTATCACATTCAGCACACCAATCATCTGATGACGTGATAGACCAGCACGTAACTGATGGATCTCGTCTGGTCCGGGTACGTGATGCAAATTCCAGCCGACTAGATCAACCGAAGCGAATCTGTAAGCGTCTTATGTAACCGCTTACTGACGTGCTTTTTGTTTTACGAATGGGTTTGTATCATAGACGTTGTTCCAAACAGATCGGCGTAGCAATGGTCACTAAATACTTTAAAGATAATATGAATTGACATGTTCTGCCTCGCGTTTTCTCATATTATATGATGGCAATCTGTGGCAATATTAAAAATATATGAAGTTATCAATTAACGCCATCGAAAGTTCGATCACAACATTTCCTATATCATATACTTATTTAATAGATATGGAAATAAACCGGTTAAATGCGATTCGAAATGTATCCCGAGGTTTTCGTAGCTAAGAGAGAACGTGCGGGCTCTTGGCAGAAGTTCATAAAGAACTACCCATATAATATTTTTTTAAATATAATAATAATTTACCTATTTTACGAATTTATTCCTTTATTTGTGCAGTATGTTCCCATTTCATACCGAATGTAATGATTCGAGGTCAACAGGAAGTACCCTATAGGTTTTAGGTAATGTGCGTTTTCGTACAAAATATCTGCATGAAACACGTTCGTTTGTTTAGGAATATGCTTTTTTTTGGGTTTTAAAGTGATAGCAACCCTTAATATTTGATATGTATTTGAGCTTTTTCTTACATGTGTTCTCGAGAAAAGTTAGGACAGACGTACAGAGGTACTGTACGACAGATTGACTTGTACCTTTTAAGGTAGGAATTTTTCGCAAAAAATGTTACACAAGGTCATCAATATGGATCCCCTGCTCATAACGAGTGTGTATAATCGAAAGTAGTAGTAAGTACTTTCGATCTCTACTACATATACACACTCATCTCAAATACGACGGTCTTCTTACATCCGGATCGCACACACACTTACGCAACATACCAAACGCATGATTGATGGCTTTACAAGATGTCATCGTTATTATCACTCCATAGAGTTCTTAAGTTTTACTTTTTTGATGTAACGAAAGCTTTAATGCCTCAATCCACCCATGGTCAGCACCCTAGGTGGGTAGCGGGATAAGAGCTTTCGTTGTTATGAATGAGAGAATCTGAAAGCCGAAGGCGGAGTTTCGTGATGTTGTAGCGGGTTTTTCCCTCGCTAAAACATCACGGAATTCCCCAGATACTTTACTTACTTTAGGAGGATAATGATGTAGTGATTGTAAAAAAGGAATCTGTCAAAATGAGATTTTGTGGTTAGCTGTGGGAAGAAGAGGCACGCGGTCAGATTTGTCGAAAAGCACACTCTGAAGAACACAACGAGAGCTGTAACTAAGAATAAGAGTAAAATAAATATATCATTAAAAGAGTGCATTTTCACTTTATTAACAAAAATAGTACAGATGTGACCACGGATTTATTTGCAACAGGTTAGCCATCAAGTTGTCACGTACAATGGATTTAAATTAAACTGAAAATAATAAAAAACAGGGAAAAAAGAAAGAGGTGAAAGAAGGTGAAAGAAAATAGTCATCATATACAATCTCGGATAAAAAAAAAGTGCCATTCGATGACTATCATGTCTTAAATGAATCCAATTTCTTGTTTGTCCTGAAATTCTATAAAAACACATTACTTATGTAGACATGTGTATGTGTTTGATAATGTTATCGGGAAGTAGCCTCGAACTTCCCAAGTCAATATCGCATAGTCACGTTTGTAGTCGGCGAGCGTGACGCGGCGCCAGCGAGTACCCTTGAACAGGTGAAAGTGTCAAGAGGTCACGTCAGCATCATCACCAACATGTGTGTGTGTTTGTTTAGCTTAAAGTAGCATATATAAACACCAACCATTTGTGTCGCGATTTCGTTCAGTAATGCTAAGGTAATTAATATTTTGAGGACAGAATGATGAGACAAATATAAACATACATTGTACAATCATTCGCATTCATACTCGCTGTGGCCCGCGGTTTTCCCTAATCAAAGTCTATCCCAATAAAACCCTATTTTTTGAAGATGAAAGTAAAATGTTATATTAGATTGTTAATCTGTATCTGTGCCAATTTCACCCAAATCTGTTCAGTAGTTTTTGCGCAGTCTATATTATTAGCAGGTTAACAAGTTCAAAATCCAACTGGACATTGATGGATTGTGACGGATCAGCGATAACCTCAGCACTCGTGAGGGGACAGTCGAGTGTAGATATGTGAGCTGGACATGGCGTGAGTGAGAGGTGGGTGAAAGGCGAGTGCGTAAGATGTTTATAGCGGGGCTGACGAGCCGTCGGAGACCGTTGGCGACTAGGGACATAAAGATCCTCTCTGCTATGTAGATGCGTAGCCTAAAGGTACACACTATGCAGATGTGGAAAGATATACCTAGGTACTGAGCGCATAACTGACAATATCGCTCTCTATACTAAACTTAAGAAGCACACTACGGAGATAACTTATATTTTATCGTCACGTATCTGCAGGTATATTGAAAGATGATTGTATACGCAGATAAAATTTTATATCTGCTTAGTGTAAGACAGTCTTAAAGCTACAGCACTAGCTTTGAAAATTACATACTCTGGAGAACAGATCACCAGGACCACAATCAGGTTGAGCGCCATATGTGTGATTGAAACCCAATCCTTCTAGCCCACTTCGGCTGCAATGGAGCATGCACCTCTTACATTCGAAGGCGCTGCGCATGTGTGAGTGAAAGGCGGGTGAAAGGTCTTGAGCATATATGAGCCGAGCGACACTTGAGCGCGTTTTGAAAGGACAAGCGTGTAAAGTATCAATATTATTGGCTTGTTATTATGAAATTTTAAAAGTATAGGTATAAGCGGTAAGGTACTTATGCGAAATAATACCAGGATTTTGTTTCTTCGACAATCACATAACAGTGGTTTTCAATTTATGAGCCAGATTGCATTTATTCGTATTTACAATTTAAGTATTATAAAGTGATAATTTAAAAATATTTTATTTTTCTACGATTTCTTTTTATCTTTATTTTTTACAGATGTAAAATAACTAGCTGCGCCTCGCGGTTTCACCCGCATAAGTTTCGACCCCGTGGCAATATCGAGATAATATTATGTCGCCTATATGTTGAACCGACCTGTTAGTAATATTCATGCATAATGGAAGCAAATTCATGCAGTACTTTTTGAGTTTAGCCCGGAAATACGTACAGACAAACCGACAAAAATTCTTAAAACTATATTTTTGGCCTCTATATCGATTGTAGATCACGCCCCAAGTAGTGTTTTAAAAAAATATTCAATGTACAGTTTTGAGTTTCTTACGATTTTATTATATGTATTAGATTAGTTAAAAAAAAGCTTTATTATGTTTCAAGTGAAATTATATTATACAAGTTGTTACTTGTAGTATATTTATTTTTATAAAGTAACGTCATTGCTCCATTGCAGTTCAGTTGAGCTGGCACAAGCTAGATCTCGTATCCACAATATCAATGCTAATTCACAGTCAGGCATACTGTCGCATTTTATTCTGTTTCTGAATTCCATAATCATTGGAGACGAAGCAATGGAAGGCAATTTATAGCTTTTGGTAGTATGGATGTTTATGGTTGTCGATAGTCACGAAAAGCTTTTTCCACTTGTTTCTCTCTATAAATTAGTGCCAAGACGATTGGCCCGTCATTGCGAGATCAGCTCATCAACGGAACGAGCAACTGAATGTCTGGAGGGTGTGGCAGGTTAAGGTCAACGCGACCTCTCGTGTAATGACAACTTCCTGTGTGTTCATGGGTAATTTCGTAGTACATATCGACGCTGGAAAGCGATCTTGTCGTATCTCGAAAAATGCGAAAATGAGTTTTATACATCATTTGAATCAGAAAAAAATACCGCATGCAACGCACGGTTTTAATTTTCTACGACTATTTTTTTTTTAGATACGACTCAGTATTTTTCATAAATATTTTGAAATCCATACGAAAAAATGTTGTAAGTCAACCAAAATCCACTGTTTTATTATGTTATATTACATACAGCAAAATTACTGCGTATACTTTACAGATTACGGAATATACCCCGGCGCAGATATATTACTTGCAATGAGTTACGCTATTCACAGTGCATCGCAGTTTAATTTTTCTTAGTTACAGCAAAATTTGTCGCTCGAGATTTATATGCCCACTTGAGATATAACCAAGTTCATTTTCAGTGATTTACGTAATTTACACAATTACACCATTTTAAAGTGCATTCTTTTATAAAAAAAATATACTTATCTCATTTTAATGGATTTAGTATTATAGCTACTGGAACATACACGCAATTCGTTCCCCCCTCTCTTGCGATTGCTCGCGGTTACAGCGCGTACGGCTTGTTCGCTACTCGGTTTTCGACCGCCAAAGTGTGAATGCAATTACGTAGTACAAAGACAACGCGTTATTATCGTGTTTAATACGTTATTTTAAAATACTATTTAGTACTTTTTATATTATTTATAATTTAAACTTGTTTTAAATTAAGTTAATTATATTAGAGTATATCTTTTCCTATCCAGATCTAGACACATTGGATAATATTTATTTGATATATTGGAGGCTTGATATCAATATTAAACAAAGTAATTATTTCTACTTACATTCTAAATTTCTCCATTTTTCCCTTATTATTCTGTCCTTTTTAGGGTTCCGTATCTCAAAGAGAAAAAACGGAACCCTTATAGGATCGCTTTGTTGTCCGTCTGTCTGTACTTCTGTCAAGACCTTTTTCTCTACGACTACTACTACGAATTTTTCAGGCGAATTAGTTATAAGTTGATAATGATTTTTCCAATGATCTACATATAATTTACTAGTTTTCAGATTTATTCCTATATATGTGCTATAAGTTCTTACTTCTTGCCAAATTTTACAACTCCAGGTCAACGGGAAGTACCCGATTATTTTAGGTTTTCGACAAAGTGCGTTTTCATACAAAATTTGTGTATAATTGGCTATAACTTTTATTTCGTTAACTTAGAAGTGTGATTTTTTCAAGGCATCAAGACGTAACTGATCTTCGTATTTGACAAAAATTTCAGCTTAATCCCTTCACGCGTTTTAGAGAAAAAGGTCTTGAAAATCATGCATTACGTTTGGAATGTTCTTCCCATTCATACGGAACCCTCGGTGTGCGAGTCGGACTCGCACTTGGCCGGTTTTTTTTTTAGTATAAGGAGGACTCGTGAACAAAGGGAGTCTTTTAACGGCTACCGACGACCCTTTACATCCGCAAATTTCTTATGAAGATGAATTGCTCGTCACTTTTCCTACCTTTCTTCTATGGTTCATCGGAAACTTACAAACCCAACTAAGCGCGACAGCATACCATTCAATTAATAGTAAGAGGTAGTGAGTTTGGGCTCGACCGGGGAGGCACCTCTTACACAAAGAAAAGATCGATTTTTTCTGATAATTTACATTTTATGATTATTTTAGTGTTACGCAACAATTACTTAGCTACCAAACAACCAAAATAAAACAAAAGTAAGCAGCACCGAGTACGATTATGCTAAATTAACGGTATATTATGAAAAATTGACATGTAAGCATTTTCACTGTGAGATTTCAAACTGTATTTTTTTTCAGAAAACTTATACCTAATTGTCCCACTTCGAATAAAGTATAGCCCCCGCGGCCTCCTAGAGGAGCTTGTATACACTTTCCCATGCTCTGAATGAGGCCATCGATTAATTCTTGAGGCAAATTGTCCCACTCTTCCGCTAATGCCAGTTTTAGCTCTTCAATGTTTCTGGGAGCTGAATTTCGCTGTTGACCTCGTCTTCCCAGAACATCACAGATGTGTTCTATCGTGTTCATGTCCGGTGATCGCGCTGGCCAGTTCATTTGAGTGATACCGACCTCAACGAGGTAGCTACTCACCATACGAGCAGTGTGGGGACGCGAGTTATCTTGCCGACATTGCGAAAATTTGGCCTATAAATAGGGAAAAAGATATGAAATGTGGTTTTAAGATATCTGTAACATATCGGCATGCAGTAAATGATCCATTTCCAGTAAGCACTAACTTTGTGCGAGCTCCCAAACATATGCCAGCCCATACCAGCGCTGATCCTCCACCATACGCCACCGTTTCTGTAAAACTGGTTTGGTTACATCGTTATCTTCGATACCTTCTGATTATTTCCCTCCCATCCACGAAATTTACATAAAATCAGCTCTCTCTCCACCCGCTTGTCCAACATCGATGCTCACGAGCAAAGGCCAATCTTGCCACACGATGAGCTATCTCGTGTTTAGGTGCTTTTGTTGGCATAAAAGACCTTCGTCCCATATCGGTGAGACGTCTCCTCACTGTCTGCTCACTGACATTAACATTACGGACCTCGGCCAAACAAATTCGGGTCTGAACAGCGGTCTGTCGAAGATTTCTGAAGGTTTGTAAGGTTATAAATCGGTCATCGGCGGCCCTTGTAGCACAATTTCTGCCAAATCCTCGTCTCCGCTGACGAGATCTCGTCGTTATGCGATAATATTGAAAAAAATCTATATATTTCTTGTGTTCCCCTAATTTTGCCGGTGTGTGTATGTATAGCAACATTTAAAAAATCTAGTCCCAATATTATTATGTTCATTAAGTATTCTATGTTACCAAATGTTATTACCACAGAAATATTTTTGGGAAGTCAGAACAGTGAAAAACCAAAAGACTGCCTATACTCAGCTAAATTACCTATTACGTTACAAAAATATAATAATTTAAAAATGCTGGTGGAAAAAGGCATTATTCCAAAGATCCAATGAATATTTAAAATTAAAATTTGATAAAAAAAAGTAAAAGCAGAAACGGATGATGAAGATGAACAGTAGTGTAGATCATCTTTTTCTTCTAATTTAAGTTGATTTAATTTTATGTTTTTTTCTAATTTAATCTAATAATTAGATTTCATCTCACTTTCATTTTAATTATTCAATTATTTTATTTCAAATTAATTTGTTTTTTGTTAAGTTTAACAATTTGTTCAATTATTTTATTTTTTGTTAAGTTTCATAATTTAAATTTTAGTAGTAAATGTTCAAAAAGAAATTCATTTAAAGGGTCAAAATTCTGTTTCCACATATTTGTTTAATTAAAATAAAAATGTGTTCGAACATACAGCATTTTATTTGTATTTTATCAATTACAGAAATACTACTTACAACAAGTAGTAAAACCGTAGAATAAAAATTATTAATTTAAAACAAAATAACTGTCATCAATTTAAAGTGATATTTAGATACAGCAACTTAGATGCCAGTCACTTTAAATAAGTTGCTGTTCGCTCATACATTTGTCTTTTGAGATACAGCATATTTAACATACAAATTTCAAAAAGCAATTGCTGTATCTAGTATAAAAATCCACTTGCACTAATTATACAATAGCGCTGATAATTGCTATCGGAAGATTTTATTTTAAAATTTAATTCGTATAAAAATGGTATTTCTAAGTGTTATAATTTACAAGTTAGGAATTTTTGAAATAGTTTTTTGGCTCTGGTGAAAAGTTGCATTTTTCGAGATACGACAAGATCGCTTTCCAGCGTCGATATAAGGGGGTCAACGAGTAGTCTGATACTTATTATTACTACCGCTCTTAATGCAGATAATCGTTTCCTTTTCTTCTCTGTTCCTAACAGAACCAGAAAATAGGGCAACATAGCTCCTTCTATTTATCTGTCAAGAGAAAAGTGTCACACAGATCATGCCAAAATCAGCAGCAATGCATGTAGGTACTACCTTCTACAGCATATATTAAAATACAGATCATGACAGGTAGGGGTACAGGTAACATTAAGAAGCTTCTCAAGTAATTTTGACATCTGAAAGCCCCAGTTTGTGAGGGTCATAAAGTAGACACGGACAATTTCCAGATTGGCTCTAAATATGGCATCAACTGTTTCGATATTAGTTGAAATAAGCCATTTTCAACAACAGGCTGTCCACTGATTCAGTATCATAGTTATAGTAATAAAGTGTGTAAATTGTAATAAAATGTCATGTTTTATTACAATGTAAGTAGACTCTCATTTGTAATAAATAATGTCTTAAATTATAATCGTTTTATAAAATTACACACAAAATGAGACCCCACGTCGGTTAGTTATGTAATAATATATACAGACAGTTAAAGCAATGATTTGATTGAATAAATCAGTTGTGATCGTACGTCTAGTCAATCAAAATTAAATTGTAACTTACGACACATACAATCAATCAAATTGAAAGTTTTGTAAACAATATGAACCGTATAGTTGGTCATCCGATGTGAAAATTAGCAGGTTTTTTTTATATGATATAGGAGGGCTAACGAACAGCCGGAGCCATTTTCATGACTACCAACGCCCACAAACATCCGCATAGAGGCTATAAAGATGCGCTGCCCTCCTTTCTCCTCCCACCACCAGCTACTTACACACCGAACGAAACGCGACAGCACAGCTGTCACTTTACGCCAGTCTCGTGTAAGCGAGAGGTACCTCCCCGGTCGTGCCGGCCCAATTCGACTGCACGCAAGCATGCAGTGTGGCACTACCTCTTACTATAGGTTAGTAGAAGGTGGTGCTTAGGACGCATTGCAGACGTATTGGGCCAGCGGCGGAGGTACCTCTCGCTCACACGATATAGTATAGCTATACTTTTGTATTAGTTGCGGGTTGTGACTTACACTGCAAAGAAGAGGGGGGCAATATGTCTGCTATGCGGTGGTAATATCTATGGGTGTGGTAGTGTTGGTGTTGATAGGCATTCAAATACTCCGCTTGCTGGTTTACTTTATTATACTGTACTTTCCGAACCACTTTTAAATGGTTCACACTTATGGATGGACTAAAAGTGCAGTACTCAGCAGAGTTTCAGGTTATTCAAACATCTGTACAAATACTATCCTACGCAGGACATGTATGAAGCATGGGATGCCGAAGCCATGACATAAGTCCCTCTCAACCTTGTGAGAGGAGAGAGGAGCGTATCGCAATGGTGTTACGGTTGTTAGCCGAGGCAAAAGTCACCGGGCGACCTTTGCGCCCGAGTCACGGGCGGCGGTGAAAGTGCTTTTTATACTCGACAATTTTTGAGAGGAACCATTCATTTCGCCGTTTAATTGGTCTCAACATCGTCATCACCCTCTACCTCCGATAGGATCTATCAAATATGATAAATATGTAACCGACAAAAGGACATCTGTTCCAGTCCACCGTGACCAGGGTTGTTGTAAAGCTTCTGGATTGCTGTTGTAAAATAATTAAATAAACCTTGAAAAAATGCATCAAAGTTGTTATATTGTAATGACTAATATTCACGTAAACTTCATCTTATACCAAGATTCTTCCCTAGATTTCTGTAACAAGCTTTTATGGGTTGTATGGTTATTTTTGTTGTTGCAGTCATATCAGGCAGGCAGACCTCTTGCCACCTGAAGATAGGCATAAAGTTTTTGCTCTTCTGTCGTGTTTCGAGCGACTTTTGCGAACACTTTGGGCTCAACGGGTTATAAAGGGAAATACACTCACCCATACAGACTTGTCGTATGCCGGTTGAACGTTTGCCTCCGGCGGAGAACAAGAGACTCACGTCAGTGGTGTGCAAAGGAGGCATATATGCAGCAGTGAACAAAAGGCTGCTGATGATAACGCCAGTCGTACTGATCGTTTGTCCCAAAGCCATAAAATGATATAAAAATATATAAATACTAGCTGCCCTCCGCGGTTTCACCCGCGTAAGTTTCGATCCCTTGGAAATATTGAGATGACAAATAGATGTTTGCCAATTCTCAGACTTACCCGATAGGCACAAAATTTCTTGGAATTGATCGAGCAGTTTCGGAGGAGTATGGTAAGTAACACTGTGACACAAGTTTAAACATAAGATTAAGATTATTAATTTCAGTGTTAGATTTACAACTTTAAATCTTACAATATATAAACGTTACTAATAGTATGAGAATGTGCTGTTAAGGTACCAGCGTGCAGCGTGTCGAATGGGTTCGTATAGAGCGCGGAAAATATCGGACAGGCGTGGCGCACACACTAGTCATATTTATTTAAATTCTGTTTTTCAACTTGTAGTTTGGTATTTCACGTTAATCACCCATCTGGGCCAATTCTAATGATAATAATAATAAAATTGAGAACCTGAAAATAAGGAATTCGAACGATAGAGTAAAAAAATCAACTTGGAGGTTATTAAGTTAACCAAAAAACACTCGAGCGAAATAATTTCATATCCTGATATTATTACTACATGTGTCAAATGAGATTTCATAAAAAATAATTTCAGGATATATACCATATTCTAAACATATGAAATGAATTTATGGAAAGATATCTACTTGGTTATCTTTTCTTACATTCATTTGATAGTTTTAGTTTAATGAAAATAGTTTAGTTTAATGAAAAAGTGTTTGTACGGAAATAAAAGTGAATAAGAACTCTACGATCACAATTAGGTATCGTACTAATTATATTACTTGGACAAAGTTTAAATATTTGGTTACATGGATGTCTGTCAATCAATCACGCCAAAATCATTGAATGGATTTTAATGAAACTTGAAAATGTTGTAGCTTATGTGTCAGAATAACACATAAGCAATAAAAGCTCTAACTTATGTGTGGTTTTGTCGGTACTCCACGCGTACATAGCCACAGGCACCATTTCATTCAGCTTACCGTCCAAGTTCTGTGGA
>LUGF01048366.1:496537-536693 GCA_001625245.1 Calycopis cecrops | reverse complement strand
TATTAAAAAATATAATTTACATTTATTCTTGTGCAGAAGTAACCTGGGAGTCTCCTCCCTCCTCCCCATAGTAACCTCGTACTATTCCCAAGGTGTGGTATCTGTCATAAAATCTTTGTAATATCTCTTACCACACAAGCGTTCCTTAGGTGAAGGTTGCGATCATTGGACCGGCTTTTTCATTGGACCACCAAATTTTTTCAAAAACTTTGCATGTCACAACGAGTTCAATACGTTGATAGGCAACCTTACAGCACCCCTTGCCCCCTCGACAAACATCAGTGCCCTCGCGACGTGTGGCAAGTAGTGACGTATGCACTTGTGTCAGCGGTGATCGTGATATAAAATCGAGCCATCAGCAAACCCATGTAAGTAGCATTGTATTTATTCATGTTTGATGATTGTATTGTGTCCGAGTAGCAAATTTATCTGTGCTTACAGAGACTATGAAGTTTTTTACCTAACTTTGCACGTTTTTTAATACCCGCTTTCATTATGTTAATATACCTAGTTGCCATCAATGGACCACAATGGTGACGCCATTATTGGACCGGTCCATTCAAAGAAACTTAACGAATTGCTTATTTTCATTTAGTATTATTCTGAAAAATGTTCTTCTCTGTGTGAATTTCATATTGCAATAGTTACAAATACAAATTTTCTAGATTATTTTTTTTACCTTTTATTTTTTTTTACATAAAAATTAAAATTAAAATATATAAATGGAATTATTATTGTACAGTATTGAAAATGTAATATCAAAGTTAGTAAATAGATTTTCGTATTGTCTATTTTTATATTGCACGTATCTAGATCTACCTTATTCTACCTTATCTACCTTATACCTACTTACCTTTTTGTTATAATCGGATTATATTTGTATATTCCAGAATGTCGGCAGAGAAAAAGATAAGGAAATTATATTCTTGGAATGAAGCTGGTATGAAACTTGTAGCAGAATTTTTAAGAAAAAAGCTATTGGATAACATGAAGCGAGTCGAGTCTATGGCGTTCCAAAAGCCTCAATAAAAAGAAGATTGAACGGTTAAAACCAAAACGCTGCGGAAGAAGTTCAGATAATAGGATCAGAAGGAGATTAGAAGAAAGAATTAAGGGATCACATTGGTGAAATGAAGAATTCTTTGTTTGGTATTACTCCCAAAGATGCCAAGAGAAGCCTTCCAATTTGATAAAAAAAATATATGATTATTATAAAAACTTTTCAATAAAAAAGTAATTTTTATTTTGTGTTTCATTTGAGTCACCTTCATTGGACCGTTAATACAAATGTTACTAAGTCCAATGATGGCAACTTAGTGGTCCATTCATGGCAACGGTGGTCCAAAGAAAGCAACTCCTCAGTGAATAGTTATGCTAATATAAAAACCTCTCAACTTTCATGACCAATAATTTATATATCATTAATTTACACAAAAAGCAATGAATTCCAGCAATTGGTTTTCATTTGTTGATCATATTTCGAGAAATAGGATGTCCTAAAGTTAAGTGGTCCAATCACAGCAACCTTCCCCTAACTACTTTTTAAAATTTGTTGATTGAGAGTTTTTGAACGCTTTCTGAGATCTTATTGTAGAGGCGTATACATTGACCCCTAAAGGAATTCTTTATTCTACTCAGTCTATGAAATGGTACATCTAGTTTGTAGCATGTTCCTAGTATTTCTACCATGATTAGCACTCTTCTCATTGAATTTAATAATATTCTTTCGTACATACAAAACATTTTCTAAAATTTATTGGATAAAAACTATCCTGTGTTAATCCAAGGTACTCTCAATGTGTGTGCCAAATTTCATGAAAATCGGTTCAGCACGAATAGTTGAAAAGATTACTATGAACGTGTTAGTTCTAACGCATTCGTACAGTACAATAATCTAATAGAAAGAAGAAAAAATATATTTTGTAGATACATAACTAGATTTATCACGATAAAATATTTATAAAAGGTACTACCAGCGAAATCATTTACCTTTTGATCGACGTTTCGGGTTACATCGTCTGTGATCACGAGCCGTGGTCAAAATATTTTATCGTGTTAAACCCGTAAGTATCTACAAAATGTGTAACAAACGCGAAAGTCTCAAGCGCAAACAAGAAAATAAAATAGATATTCTCTATTCCTCGAGGTCCTCCTTGAGACTTACTTCCACACACATCATCATCTATTGCTATGTTTGAGCCTTTCTGTTCCAGCACAGATTTATTTGCCAGCAGCTATAACTACTACTAACTACTAATAATAACAGCTGGCGCAAACAAAGCTTCTCATTTAATAAAAAATAAAAATTGTATTACTGTTTTGATAACCTATACAATATTAAATTACCTACCAAGCACACATATAATTTATAGAAAGATTATGAAATAGATAAAAAAAAATATGGTGGTTAAGTTATTCTTAGATTTCAAACAGGTTATCTGGTGATACTGATGTTTTAAGTCACCTACAAGTAATCGTAACTATCGCTCACAACTTAACGCAGGTACTTATATATGAAAGCGGTACTTCTCCAATCAAGACGGTCCAATTTGGTGGCAATGTAACAATAGCACTACTTGATAAGATATTAGAGCTACCAAGACTTGGAATAAACCAAGTGAACTCACTACCCGATGCTACATAAGTCAGGTTGACCTTCACGCCGGCCTTATTCACCTGCAGTGAAGCAATGATACCTCTCAAACTAGTTTATAGCCTAAAAGTGAAACCGACATCACACAAGGATGTAAATGGACATTGGCCGTGCATACCAGTGCCTTAGACCGTCAGCTCCGCCTCTGCCATTGCGGTCATGTTACAACACGCGGGTCAAAACTATAAAGTGTGGTAATAAATACTTTACTAAGTAATCTAAGTTAACGTGTAAATATTAAAACAAACTGCGAAGGAAGTAGGCGGCAGTGGGCTGCACCAATCAGCTGGTTGCGTAATATTCTCATGGGTCAAATTCATTCTTCGCAATTAGAAAAAACATCTACATATGTAAGATTATTAATATGCAAGTTTGTATGAATGTTTGTTAATCTTTCTATTCAAAAAAGGTTAAACTGCATGAAATTTCCTGCAATAATTTACTCACAGATTTAATAACATAAAATTAACTTGTAATCAAAAAAATAATGAAGAATATATTTTATACGGTACTGGACTCAGGTGATACATAACGTGTTTATTTCCAACTTAAATATAGGCCTTATTACTATTATTCGATTAATAAAAATTATAGACTTTTATAACGCCACTGCAACGCATGACTGACTTATTATCATAATAACTAACTATTATCTTATTAAGACATCATTTAGTAACTAATAAGACTTGTATTTAGCTGTTACCTTTATTTTTAAAGGTTAAAGAGTTAAACTTAAATCTTATACGTGTATTTTAAGATAATATTCAAATATTAAAGAAATGTAAGATATAAATGTAATGTAACGTGAATATTTAGTGTGACGTCACGTCGTCTGATCGGAGGCTGCTGACAGCCTGTCACTCTTCATTTGCTCTCGTATTTTTAGCTCCAGCCTCCAGGAGTCCGAAAGATTGGTCCAGAAATAAAATTCTTCAAATCATATAATATTATATTGTTGTTTATATTACTTGTGAAGTGTCTGTCTGTAATCTTGGATGTCCATGTTATGATGTCGAGAGTTGACCTACAATAAGTACTTTTTGCGTTAATCGGAACATCTTCGAGTACTTATAATAACTTGACATCTGGGCATCTTTCTCTCAAGTCAACTGTGAGAATTGTTGCTGTAAAGCTTACGAAGTGTCGGCTTGCTAAAATATCGCCATATAAGCCGTTATTGTATTTGTGTTGTTTCTTTATATTATAAGGGGCAAACGAGCAATCGAAGCCATTTTCATGACTATCGACGCTCATATACATCCACATAGAGATTATACAGATGCGTTTCCCCTCCTTCCTCCTCGTTTCTCCTCCATGGGCCACCGGCTACACACAGCACGAAACGCGACAGTACAGGTGTAATTTTACGCCGGTTTCGTGAAAGTGTGAGGTACCTCCCCGGGCTGAATTAGGCCGAATCCGGCTACATGCATGCAGCGTAGCACTTCTTACTAACATTCGAATATGTTTCATATAATTTGAGTTTTATTTTTTTATAATTTATAATTTGTTTAAATTACGTGGTGTGTTAAATAAAATCTTGCTAGTAACAAGCCAACAGATGAGTTGGTACAACATTTGTTTTAATCTATAACAAAAATAAATGTCACAAACTACTCAAGTTGACTGCCCTGATTATATCTGGCGTTTTGTAAGACGTATATGTTATCAGATCGGCCAAGCGTGAGCGTTGCACAACCTGCAAGTGGCCAGGCTCGGGTTACTGTTGTTACGTGCCCAGTCTGAGAGGCATTGAGACACCAGGTTCTAAAGCTATGGATTGCCAGGTCGATATACTATGTGGTTGGCGCTGTACTAAGGACACATGAGTAGCAGAGCAGTGGTGCATGTGAGCGGTGAAAATTGGGAAGAAAGACAATACGGCACTTAAAGTATATGTAGTTAGGCATCCTTAAAGTTTTATTTTCCTGATCAATTTTCTAAATATTTTCCTGTATAAGAACCTTTTTGACAATAAAAACACTACAGCAAATTAAATTGAAAAACATAACCAGAGTGATGAGAGCCTCTTGGGTAGACCCTTACCTAATTACCCTGCGTTACCAAAAAAAATAAGAAGACTGTTCACCAACGCAAAACGGCTAAACATGATTATAATTATATTATGTGTTTTAATTAGTATGCAAGTTTGGCATCAACCTGTATAAACAATCAAAATACTTCTATGACTTACTTGACTGTGTCAAAAAAGATGACCACTTTAGTGCATGCCGACGCGGACGGTCCTCTGCTACAGACGTGTCGTTAGATAAGTTTTGATAATAAGAGTGACTCTGGTCATTAATAATTAAGCAGTAAGAGGTAGTGCCACGCTACATCAAAAAAAATATCTTTTTTTACGGTAAACGAATCCGAGCCATTTTCATGACTACTGACGCCCATAGACATCCGCACAGAGGCTATACAGATGCGTTGCCCTCCATCTTCCTCCCGCCTACATCCTGCCGCCCAATTCGGCTGCATGTATTTTATTAATTTTCTCTCATTATTTTATCTGAATCAAAAAAAAAGTCAAAATTTTTATTCAAAATAGAATTTTAAAAAATGCTTTTTGAACGTCAAAAATTCGTCAAAAATTGGTTTTCACAATCGGGTACTTTTGTACAAAATTTGATTGTTTTATGTATTACGATTCAAGATATACATACCCAGTGGCCCAGTGACCAAGAAAGTGGCTTAGCAATAGGTTCTCGTTGGCACACTTTGGGTACGGAAACCTAAAAACAACCAAATGTAACTACTTAATTTACTTTCTAATGATTTTTAATGGACCCCGAATGTGTCTTATACGGCAGTTACAATAATTTATTTTATTTGTTAACATTTGTATAAATAATAAGAGTTATATAATACCTTTGTGTTGATAATAATACATATATTACCTTCGAGGAAGTGCCACTTAGCATGCACGCAGTTGAGTGAAGCCGGCACGACCGGGGAGGTACCTCTCGCTTACGAATACCAGTAACTTGACAGTTGCTGTACTGTCGCCTTTCGGGTGGACCATGGAGGGGGGATGAGGAAGGAGGGCATCGCGTCTATAAAACCTCAATGCAAATGTCTACGGGCGTCGGCAGTCATGAAAATGTCTACGACTGCTCGTTTGCCTTCTTAGATCATTCAGTTTGCTATATACTATAAAAAAATAAAAGATTTTTAGTTTTTTTTATTTATATTAGTGATATAGTTATGTTTTCAGCTTAAAATAGTATTTCATTACAACTCGCACGATAGGTCAGCATTAGATAATAGATATGTCTTTCCTAATATCAGTGAGACAATGGCTTTCCCAAAAAAAATCCAATTTTTGGCGCAAATTATAGATAGAATTACCGTTCTCTTTTACATATTGCGTAACGCGACTTTCACGCCTCATTATTTTAATATATTGTACATCACTTCTCTCTCGTGAGCTGGGTGCAGTAATCTTCTCACTGCGCGGCCAGTGGTCAGCACATTCACTCGGTTGCGTAACGTCCGCTCTTTGTACAGGGCAGCTGGGCCGCTGACGGTCGGATAAGGAAACCTCTTGGGCATTGTTTCGACACGAAAAAACTAAATCATTACGAAATTAGCATGTGAGCGAGTGCCAGACAGATTAGACATCCGTTTCACTTTAAGAGATTGGTCTATTTTTGGGTATATGACCAGTAAGGTCACCTGAGGTTTTACGCATGTTACGTAACAGTGACATGTGTCACCTATATGTAATAGTTCGTATTACGGTACCACGTTATATGGTGTAGCGTGGAAATGGTGTGGGACTTCTTGCACCCATCATACAAGGTTGATAAATGCGAGAGGCATTAAATGAAACCACATATTTAGTGTATCATTTCCAGGCTACAGAACAAAAATCAAACCAATCGGAGGAATACTTTAGCCACAGGATTTCTTAAAGTTTTTTCAGCTGATCGTCAGCTATGACCGAGAGGGGTCATTCACCCCGTGCTCGCTGTTGCCGCCCGGTACAAACCATGATTACATTTTTTCGCTATTTAACTTGTTTGAAAAAAGTATTTTCGTATGCTTGTCGTAAACTTTTTTTAATAGTTTCGGATTAACTGTAGGCACTTAAAGTATATGTAGTTTACTTTAACGCCTCTCGCTTCTATCAACCTTGTATAATAATAGAGGTAGGTAGATGACGATGATGAAAAGAAGAAAAAAACGATAGTACATATATTATAATAAGTAATCATAATACACATGACCATAGTAGCCACACATAAACGAAACACACACTTTGTTACTTGTCTTTCTTGTCAATAAAAAAGGTAAATCTCAGGGGAACTCTTAAAAGTCCTGGGGATGAAACCATAGAGAGAGATAATAGAACTTGGACAAAGCACGAAAACTTAGAAATATATGCAATGCTTTTTACGAAACCCTCGGTGTGCCAGTCCAAATAGCACATGTCCGATTTTTAGAGCACAATATGCTATGCTATTGTATGCCGCTAATATGGGCTAAACGAGCAGTTAGGGCCTTATGATGCATATCAACTCCTTCATTCCGCCGTGACAATTGGCGAAGCGACAATCACATATTGCGACAGACATCACTCCATCAGAAGATGGTCAAAACCTAAGTGGAAGACACTCCGCTCGGCTAAACTCAGCTACAATGGAGCAATGATTTTAATTTATTCACTAAAATATATATTATAAGTCGAATATCTTGGATATCTTGAATGGTGCATCCTGTTTTGGACGTATTTGGCTCATCAAGGTGACCTTGCTTTTCTGACCTCAATCTATCATAGTCTCTTTTTTATTGTAATCTAGTCTAGTTCTCAATTGACAACATCTAATGAATTAAAGAGTTCTTTATTTACTAAGCAATAATTTATTATATTAACTTCTTATATTTTTAAACTTTTTAACTAGGTACTTTTAAAGATTTATTACATAAGTTTTTGCCTCTATACTGAGTATATATTATATTGCTAATAATGTTTTTCTAGTCGCGTAGTTTAAAGTAGGTACGAAGTTGGAAGAAGTTGCGTTAGAAGTCGATGGTGCTACATCCCATGCCTTGGAAATAACTGTAAGTTTTGAACCTGCATTCTCTTAGATCGTGACGAACTGCCATGCCATATAATAGCCGGAGGTAACAAGAGAGCATTTGTGTTTGGAAGCACACAGGTGAGCTATAACTTGTATCCTGCTCTTGGTTGGTCTATAAAGATGGTCATAATATCTTAAATTCGGCTAGGAGTCCTATTTAATAAGTTTTAGTAAGATATAGTTCCTTAGCAACAGCCGGAGTAAAGTACCTCAGTTTCACATAAGAATAATCAACATTTGCTTAAAGTCCATTAGAGAAATATTTCATATACATATGTTAAACAAACACGTAGATGTTTGAGGTGGACATATTTTTATAGTATATAATATATTTACAATATACTTTATGTATGTTAACGTCTCTTTTATATTTTATCAAATAGTCGTCTCATAATTTTTAATAGTTATTTAATCAGTTAACTACATAAATACATTAAATAATTCGTGTTATTAGCTGTAGGTACTTACATACAATGTCAAAATTCAAAGTACATTTTGATATTTACCAATTAAAGAGTAATTTTCCATATGTTGTCCTTCTCACGGACACTCAATTACCGCACGAAACGCGAAAGCACAGCTGTAACTTCACGGCGTCATCCCGATCGTGTTCAATTTGGCTGTAACGCTGTAACAGCACCTGCAGCCTGATACAAAAAAAAACTAAATAGTATTATGATAGATTAATCATTGTGTATAAGAAGCCATAAATGATTACGGAGAAGGTGATCATTAGTTGGATGATTGAGAAGCGTGGTGCCGCCGGCGACGGACGATAATCGCTTCACACCTTCTGTCGGTTAACGATGATGGTTTCTTCTTATAATCATATTATGCTTCTGGTCACTTTATTTAGCTTATTGAGATGTTTGTTTAGTAAGAGGTAGTGCCACACTGCATGCAGCCGAATTGGGCCGGCACGACCGGGGAGGTACCTCTCGCTTACACGAGACCGGCGTGAAGTGACAGCTGTGTTTTCGCGTTTCGTGCGGTGTCTAAGTAGCCGGTGGCCTATAGAGGTGGAAGGAGAAAGGAGGGCAGCGCATCTGTATAGTTTCTATACGGATGTCTATGGGCGTCGGTAGTCATGCAAATGGCTCAGACTGCTCGTTTGACCTCCATACCATTAGGAAAAAAAAGTTTGTTTTTAATAGTCTAATGAATAGTATATAAACACACAGCTCGTAAGTCCCCGAGTTCGAGTATTTTGTATTTAATTATTTTGGAAAACAAATAAGAAAACACAAAAATTACAATTTGCATTGTCTTATCAGCTATGCTAGTATACACTCCACAGCGTTTTCATGGTTTACAAAAAACATTAAATACACAATACAAATGAAATAGTAAGGTTAGTTCAGTTAGTTAAGTAAATAATTCAAAATAAGTAGAATATGTGCAATGGCTCATGCTTTGGAACATAAGTAAAGTTTACAGTTTGTTTTTTAAATACATCTGTTTTAAGTACGAATATATCTATTTTAGAAAAGTTACTGTCGTAACAGAAAGTGTTATGGGTAATTTACTTGTAATAACATTCAAAATGGCCAACATATCTTATCTGACGATAGGATAATAAAGATCAACATCTCATTACTCCCGTCACTTTTACTTAACAGATTTGAATGTATTTCCTGTTAATAAAGTATTTAATGGCTTACAAAAGCCTAATAAATGACGTCACATATCATAGTTTTTACGTAATAAGGACATAACTCAAATTCTAATAACTTTGTATTTTTCATTTTTTATTTATCGACAGTCGCGGTGGCCAATCTCTCTCACCGTTATTTGATGGACTGCTGATAACGACACCTACAGAAATATAATGAAAACCTTCACATTAGCAATTCCTCAGTAACCCCTCTCCTTCCGTATGTCACAGGTGCTCGCCGGGCACGGCACTCCTTGTGCGAGAAGACAGGTTCTTCACGGGGGACTGGCCAGTCGCCAAGATGCTGAGATCCGGGGACCTCAGTATAGACAGCCGATGGCACCCGCGGGGTTTTAGTGGGAATTTGGTTTATTCGTGAGTCCCACACACATCCACCGTGCTCCAGTGCGTAAATGCGAAAAAAAAATATGCCTCTGCCAAGTCACATAATATTATGTCCAGTTAATAAGGTATTAAATAACGTTTAAAGGCGCACTAACTGACGGTACCTGATGAATGACTCCACACGTCATATTTCGTGTAATAAGGATATAATTCACAAGCGACGCCACGCGTTCCGGATCATCCGTTACACATTATTCCCTTATATATTATATATTATATTTTAGTGAAATTTTAAGTTTGGAAAATTTGATAAAAGATTTTATTTTTTATTTTGTTTTAATGACTAGAAGGATCTACCTCGACCGACAGCCAATAAAGAATAACGTAGCATTTCTTACGTCATTTTTACATAACAGATGTATGTTCTGGTAATAAAGTATTATAGGGCACTAACTGACGGTGACTAATAAATGACGTGACAAATCATAATTTCCACGTAATAAGGACATAGGTCAAATTGTAATAACTTTGAAAGAGCCGAAAAAAGCTTAACATTTTTAATTTAAATTTAATGACAGCTACAATGGCCACTCTCTCTTACCCAAATTGGATTGACTACAGCTAATGACTCCTATAGAAATGCGACAAATCCGGCGCATTCGCAATTTCTCCGAAACTCAAGTTATGTAAGCTTATGTCTCATTAAAGTATTCAATAACGTTTAAAAACGCACTAACAGACGGTACCTGATAAATGACGTCACACGTCATAATTTTCGAGTAATAAGGACATAACTCACAGGCGACGCCACGCACTGCGGATCATCCGTTACGCATTATGCCGCTTTTGTATTACATGTTTTAATGAAATCGTAATAAGTTTAAAAAAGCCGAGCAAAAGCTCTTTTTATCTGGTTGCGTCAGAAGGTTAAATGTTTTATGAGCGTATGTATGAATTTATTTTATTTTATTATAATTTATGTAAATTTATTGTTTTTTGTGCTCTTTCGTTTTTCTTCTGTCCTTCAACTTTGTCTATAGTTTCCAACACTTAGTATTCCCAAATCTAAAGTAACATCTAAATGCATCAATACGCATTAGTTCTATGTGTAATTAGTAGTACATTCTTACAAATTTAACTTGACAAATGATTACCTACAACATTGACATAATGTAAAAAAAAATACAAAGTCAGATGCATTTGTCACCTGTTGGGTACGGTACTTTGTACACGCAAGTAGCGTACTAAAGCACGTCACAGAAATATACAGAGTGATTATATGACGGTATGAAATATCATGTCGTGTGCCATAAACGTCGCGTCTGCTACACGATGTGCCGGTATCTCGCCGGCCGTCAAATAAATCTGCCTAATTATCTGAACTACTCCGCAGCCTCTTAATATCACGCTGAGCCTCTGATGTACGGCGCTTGACTGCCGCACCGCTCAACTGCTTGTAATATCGTTTAAGTGTATCTGCGTTTATATCAACAATTCATTGTGTAAATGTCATTTCTGTATTCTACTAACGTGTCTGTCATATATTATTACTGGCAATAAGAAATGGAAACATTCGACTTGCTATTTCGTTTCTGTGGCTAGGGGAATGACGGAATAATTCCTAATTGTAGGGAAGTTTATTTACGCCAGTAATGAACCAAAGGCTCTGAAGATACAGTTACAGGATGTGTCTATATCTCGACATCATCCGTCATATAAGTTAGTAAATAACATAAATCTACCTATTCATTTAATTACTCCTTAGCCGCTCTGTCACTTGGGTCAATGTTGTTGTGAAATTGTCTGTGGTATGTGTCTTATAAAATAATTCATGAACAAACGAGGCTTATAAGTCTTTGTTATTTAACTAAGAAAACATTGCATTTATATCAAATTCGTAAGTTTGACATTAAAACCAAGGTGCTTTTGCTGGTCAAATAAAAAATGAAATAAAATAAAAAGGCTTTTATAAAATAACTAGCTGCGCCCCGAGGCTTTACTCGCGGTCGATTCCGTGGAAAATCATCCTATAGCATCCAATGGGAACATGTTTTTGGGATATAAACTATCCTATGTGTTAATCCAAGTGTTGTCTCTCTCTCTCTCTCTGTATGTGTCTGTCAAATTTCATGAAAATCGGTTCAACAGTTTTTGCGTAAATGAGTAACAAACAAACAAACATAAAAACTTTCACATTTATAATATTAATAGGATAGAGTTATTAATCATGTTTAACTTAAAGGATTCCTGTTTTATTTAAAAATTAAAATATATACGTATAATTAAATACTAAATATAACAAAAATGGTACTCATCTGTTAAATGGGTCGCGCTAATTAATACAATAATATGAAAAACAAGCGAACAGCCGAAACAGTAAGCGAAATGTACACCAAGACAATATGAGAGCGAGCTGTGAGCAGAGCGAATGCAATAACAATAAATAGCAATAAATAAAAGGATTCACTCGTTGCTTGTATTGTATGATACTAATCCTAGGACAGGGAATGCCGTGGAGCCGTCAGAGATTTTAAATATATTTTTTTGGCTTGTTTCTTTTGTATATTATAGTATATTTAATACAAATCTTATACTTACATCTTCTAGCTTTTACATATTAATAGGAGAAACCATTATTCTAAATAACTAACCGACTCATGTCTAATGTTTTGATCGTCAAAAATCTAATAATTGAATCTTATTAAGATATAGCTCACGTTACTCAAATAGTGTATTTTTCTGATTGTGAAAGATAACAACATCAACATCTGCAAGGAATATCTACTAAAAGCGAAGGTGAGAAAAGGCAAAGCCTCAATTTAGTACCTATATTTAGTACTTATTGATATTAATTGTTATGCAAAACTAAGGCACTGTAGAAATAATTAGGGAATACGTTTTATAAGATTTCAGCAAACAATTGTATTTAGAATGATATAAATCGAATTTTATAAATAATACATGACAATTTTATAAATCATTCCGTACTTTGGTAACTTGACTATTGACACGACGCATTATATCTCTATTGGCATCAACACCTTGTTACAATCTAGGATAAGAGATGTAACTATAGATTAAATCGTTTGAAGTCATTAAATATAAAGAAGGTTTTGTGCTTTGTTCAATAAAGTAATTGCATTAAAAACATGATATACTGGAAAAAATACAAAAAAAAATCAAATCAACATCAACTCCACAGCACTATTCCCCACAGAACTAATCCAAAGGCAGCGCCGACTGTAACGGCGATTACTTTAATTGGCTCAATCTCCATTCAAAACCACCTCGCGGCGTCGGGCTCCGGGGGAGAGCAGGGGGGGGCGGAGGGGTGACCAGATTTATAGCGAAAGGGTAAGGCTTCTGATCCCTGTTTATGAAGGAAGATAGCGAAAAACGCAATCGCAAACTAATTTTCAAACTGCGAGAATGTTTTTCGAATTGCGTTTTCTTTCATCATCAGCCCAGCTGAAATCATCCGGCTCTGGGAGAAATTCAACGTGTCAAATCCGCGGTTTATTTTCGTATTAAAATATTGCAAGAGCGAGAAAGAGAATACGAGAGAATAGAATTTTTCCTAGGAATATTTTTGAATTGTTCTTTTGTGCATCTGGTTCTAAAACGAGCGGTTGAAAAGGTAATAGAATTTATTATTGGCGATTGTGAAGGACAGAAGAAAATTTCTAGAATTTCAATTTATTTATATGCTTAGTACTCGTCGTACGCATATAAATTTGGAAAGCTCAGACTTGGTCTATTGTTAATTTTTGGTCTTTTTATGCTCAAACATTTTTAATGGTTTAAGGACGTAAACGGGCAATCGTTGCCTTTTGATGACTACTAACGACCATGGGGATCCACATGATTGTGAAGCAGACGCGGTGCCCTCCTTTCCTCCTCGCCTTCAATGGGCCACCGGCTACACATAAACAACACGATACGCGTCAGTTTAGCGAGAGATACCTCCCGGTTGTGCCATCCCAATTCCGCCCCAATGCAGCATGGCACTACCTCTTACTAACATACTAGCTGTATTTAGTGGTTTCTTATTCTATTTCTAGGAAACCTTTAATTTTTTTAGTAGATATACGAAGTAATTACACCATAATGTAAAAATTTGGTAGTTTTTGCTTAAAATAATAACAAACATTCATAGATAATTCCTTTTTTATCATATTAATAGGACCAACCCTTAGTACCTACCCTTATTGACCGTCCTCTCACAGGACAGTAACATGCTTGTGAACTAACTAATGACCTGATTTCTACAGATGTCCATCATCACATGCCATGGAACCCGACAATAACTCGATATCTTACCAGTTAATGCCAACAAAAATATAAAAAAATTAAACGGTTTACAAACTTTGTTAACATCAATTCAAAAGACATAGTTAATGTTTAAAAAAAAGTATTACAGTTTCTATATCGTTGTCTGATGGCTCTGAAACGACCGGGTCACACGTACGGTGAAGTCTGTCGAGTTTTATTCGAGTCATGAGAGTGAAGTAGCCCCTTGGAGGAGAAGGCGAAGGAAAGCAACGCATAATTGTGTGGAAGACAAGACAATGATGGTTTTTGTATATCACAGGAGACAAACGTGTGGGCTAGTGAGTACCGTCGTCCGCAGACGTCCGCAAAACAAGGTGTAACTTTCAAACGCATTGCCAGCCTTTAAGATAGAGATATTTAGTTAATAAAATAACATTATTTTTAGCCCATTAAAATCCACATAAATATTGTCCAGTTTTAGCTTATCCCAACAAGGGGGCACCGCTTTTCATTTCTGCACGAATTGCGACAGCATAGCCATGAGCTTTTAAGGCAGTATTATAATATGTTGGAGAGTGCAGCCGATGCAGCCGTAATCCAACATGGCGTGCACTTCTTTATTTCTTGTTCTTTAACTCATTCAAACTCCGATTCCACTTTGAGTTATCCACATATTTATTTGCTAACACATTTCAGTAAATTGGCTAGTGACAATTGAAATTCGTATTTTGTAGCAGGTTTCTTGTTGAGGGGGGTGGTCCCCCCTCCGGGTCGGGAGGCGTCCCACCGTCCTTATTATTTAACATCCCGGCACAAAACTCGTCTGTCCGTCCGAACTCCGCCCGATATATCAACATTAGCGCTGTCCCCGTCCGGCCGGCACGAGACATGTGGCCGCCGATGTGCGGACTCTGGAAGCGCCACCTCGCAGTATTTTCAAGAGGTAGCAAAAATGTACGACCAGGAAAGCACCAATATCTCACGTGGCCTATAAAGTTACATTTAGTATCTGCGCCGTCGTGTATTTACAGTATTTTTTCAGACCATAATGTATTTTTGACGCGTACTCCACAAGATAAGATATTTGATGTGTGAAAGAGCCTCAAACTGGAGAATCTCTAGTCAGTCTAAGCTGACACATACACATTTTACTTACCAGCCAAGCAACTTCAGCTAGTTAGTTTAGCATTGTTGCTTGGTTCGAGTCATAAGTCTATTAAATATTACGACCATGAATATACGACTTGTAGTTTTGAAAATTTTTTAAATTCTTATATTGTCTATCACTAGGCCCTGAAGAAAATCTCTTGAATTTATTGAAATTTTCCAACTTTCACTACCCTACTTCATAGTTGAGTTTTAGTAATGTTGTAAACTTTTTGTAGATCTTTAACACTACCAAATTATACACACAGTACACTGCCAAATTCTTCACCATTCGTTTTCACCTCTTCCAGCATGCCGCCTCAATTCCCCGTACATCTGCGCCCACACCCATGGGACGTCAAAAATGAAGATTTAGTCCCTCGCCGCGTCATACGTTAAGGCGAACTAATGAAAACACGGCGTGGGAAGTGATGAAGCGGTCCGGTCCACGGGTCGACGCTGTCTTACGGTAGCCGCATGTACTTGTGCAGGTTCGCTTGTACAAGCTAGTGCTAGGAGGTAACTGTACAAATTTCCTACTTAGCGTAGCAACGGGAGGGAAAATTACTAGTAGCAGCCATGTACCAAGTAGCCTCATAGAAGCTGCTTGAATGCCTCAATTCAGACTTGCACAAGTATGTACATTATAGGGTGTGCTGAAAGATGATAGCGCGAATTCCTTAAGTTCCTTCCTAAGTCATGGAGTTAGGGATATATTTGCGAATCTTTGGTCTTGTAGTGTCTATATGTTTGAAAATAATTGCTCAAATTTATGTGCCAGAGGTAATTGATAAAGTCTTTCAGAAAAATACAGATACATCAGTATAGTTTAGAGTTGCAGTTGAGTTGTTTTGTTGTTGCAGAGGACGCAAAAGTAAAGTGTTGCTATGCTCTCGTGTTTTGTGTGGTTTATCTCAGTCCGATGTCCCAATAATATATTATTATCACAATAAGGTTTAAGCTATTTTTTAGAATTTTTTTAACGTAAAAAATACGTCCAAAAAATTTTTTAGTAGTTAATAAAAGCTCTTTAAAATTTTAAATCAATTTGTGCAATGACTTTGTTATGACGGCATTTATCTCAAGATTTAAAGGAGCGGGCGGGCTGCATTTCACCGGGAGGCTGCGGGGAGGGGGGAGGCAGGTTTGGGAAACGGTGCCCCTTGAGGGCTTTTCATCACTCACTGCACGGTGCCGCTGTCGGGAAATTTTCTAATTATTTATACACAACTTGTAATGAAAATTTTACATTGTTTACAGTGTGATAAACTGATATTACGATGTGTAGGTAGGGGCTGATTTTAGCAGGTATGGGTTGTGAATTCCTCTTGATAGACCGTTTGGAATAGCGGCTTATTCTTTTTGTACCCAACTGGGTCTGAAGAAAATTACATTTTTGTGTTCATTTGGCCTTCTAAAAGTTTTGTTGTACAGGAATAGTCAGATAATATGAGTACCAACTGCTTCTAGCCGTAGTATTTTTTGAGCTTGCTGTGAGGATTTTACTTGTATGGGAATAGTAATAGTCAGATAATATGAGTACCAACTGCTTCTAATATATATATAATAATATAGTATAATAAATTTTTGAGCTTGCTGTGAGGATTGTACCTGAGAGGGATTGGAATCAGTTCGCTTGCATTTTGGTCCGGTGGTAAGTATTTTACACCAACGATTATGAGGTTCCGGGATTGAGTCACGGGTCAGTCAGGTAGAGCTCGTGGGACACATCTAATGGCAGACTGGAGTCAGGAAGTTGACGATGTTACGACGCATCTTGGAGAGCGTTTTGCTTTCGGTCCTGCTCCTGATTTCTCTCCGGTCGTGTCGCACAGCAGTTCTATAGGAAATAAGAAAATAGTTTTCAATTGTTTCTGCTTAAACACTCGTGTATTATAAGGTACGCCACAGTTGGATTGTCATCGTAGATACAAAAGTCAATATCTGGTGAAGAGGAAAGTATTAGAATCAAGAGATTTCTACAAAGCAAAAATTTGCTTTCTACGACGAATATTTATCTTGCGGTCAGTTGTACTACTTCCATTGCTTTTTGAACAGCAACTGCCATTGCGGATTACTTTCAATAGGCGCAAAATATTTTTATATGATTGAATAGTATAATACCTGTTCTGTATAGAAGCTACATAAGACTATGAAACTCATCATACGATATGTCTTTGTCCACAAATGCAGAGACAGTAGACATAGAGCATGTACTAAGTTACCTAAAATTGGATAATGTAATCCTACTAATATAATAAGTGCGAAAGTTTGTATGTTTGTTTGTTTGTTTGTTTGTTTGTTACTCCTTCACGCAAAAACTGCTGAAACATGAAATTTGGCACACACGTAGAGAGTAATTTGCATTAACACATTAAATAGTGTTTATCCCGTTCCTATGGGATGCCATGGGATGACTTTCTATTTTCCACGGGATTTAAATTTACGCAGGTCAAACCGTGGGGCGTAGCTATTTTAATATAATGAAGAACTCATTGATACTTAACTACTATCGTAGGATCTCAACTGCCGCCAAACAAGTGGAGTATTTGATAGTCATTCCTTAAGATTTCTACTAACTTCGTCCCCGATTTCACCTCTGCCTACACTATACCAAGATAACCATTCGTTTCTCGATCGGAAGTAAAAATCAAGGTTTGTAATCTGTATATATGCCAAATTTCAATTAAATCTGGTATGTAGTTTTTGCGTAAAAGAATTACAAACAACAAAGTTTGACCTTTATGCTATTATTATGGTTGGTATTGTGAGTGGTTTTTTGTCATGATTGCAAAATACTTAATTTTATGCGGGCCAGTTACGAAATTGAGGCAAGAAAATGTACCTCGTTGTATAGACTAGAGTCTATCCTATACATATTTTCTATTCTATAATTCCTAGTAATTATAGCATCGTAAGTAACTCTGTTTCATTAACTATGTATAATATGAGCGTTGTGATTCATGAGTCGCACGCACATATTGGATTTTTAAACATTCTTCTTGACTGGGAAACGCAATAATGATATTGATCTGTTCCGCTGTAAGTACAATTACCGTCTGAATCATCACGTACATTTAGGTCAATGTTTTGACAGAGAGATTTATAACCTCCTTTAATGTAAGCAAATAATAGCCACTAACGCGTCGGTGCGCGGGCGCAGGCAGCAGCGCCATCTATCCATCACCGGCGCGCATTACACCTTTCAGCTTCGCCCGCCGCATGACAGATGGCAGCACCTGTCGATAGATAAATGAGCCGACGAGAGCTTTATGGGCGTACGTGTATTATCATTAGTGAGATGAATGTTAAGACACTTATTTGTCAGTGATTTTAACACGATGATAAAATTGGCTCCGTGGAATCGATGTTACGATTTTATTTGGCTGTTCAATATTGATATCATTACCATAATTGAAACGACATAAACAACAGTACACAAAAATAACCCCTACTTAATCGGATCATGTGCTATTGTGTCCTATCTTATCTATGTGATATGATTTAGAAATTATGTCAAACTTTCGATAGCAATTTTACAAAATTATCAAACTTTCTGACAAAATTAAACAATCGAAATGAGCCACAGCTACCGCCTAAACGTGGATTAAGTACCATATTATAAGCTTTTTTGTGTTATAATGTTACATAGATATATAACAATTTTAAGCCTTTTAGCTCTAGTTTATAAGTTTTACGTTATTGTTATAGATATATTCAATATGGGCAAATAAAGAATATTTTCGTTTTTTTTCTTTCTGTCTTTCAATTTATCCTAATATAGCAACGGTATCATAATGAAATATATATTAAACTAACCCTGATTATTGTAATTTATATACCTATCTGGCAAAAAAACATTCATATCCGTCCACTGCCAATTTGCCAAAATAACATCCAAAACCGTTCTCTGCCAATCTGCCAAAATAACATCCAAATCCATCAACTGCCAAAATAACATCCAAATCCGTTCACTGCCAATCTGCCAAAAAAACCTGCCAAAGCCGTTCACTGCTATTTATGTAAAAATATAAGAAATTTAAATGGATAAAAACCTTGGTAAAGAAGAGTAATAAGTTGGAACCTTTCGATCAATGCCGACGTCCATATACATCCACATAATTGTTATTCAGACATTGGCCTTTGTCCTCCGTAATTCTATATTTATTT
Organism: Calycopis cecrops; assembly: GCA_001625245.1. Taxonomy (NCBI): domain Eukaryota; kingdom Metazoa; phylum Arthropoda; class Insecta; order Lepidoptera; family Lycaenidae; genus Calycopis; species Calycopis cecrops. The sequence continues at coordinate 517,363 of LUGF01048366.1, read as the reverse complement.
ATATTAATTGGATTTAATATAAATTTATTTTCATTATGTTTGATTGAATGATATTATTAAAATAAATAACTCGTATCTATATGAGAATTTTCCTATTGATTTATTTAACAATAAACAATACTTATTTATTTTAATTAAATAAGGATAATTAACAATTGCATATTTTGCTGCCTGCTAATATATGTAATCATAATCGGTAATGATATCTAAAATACCATATGAAATTATCAAATGAAAACCCTGCAAGTCATTTAGCCGAATAACAAACACATTTGGTAAAAACCGCACAATTTTCATGTGACATATAACAATGGGATCGCTCCGTATCTTTGGAAAATGGCTAATTAATAAAACTTAAGTCGTAAATAAAGTACGGGGTGGCTGTTAGCAAAAACTGTTGGGATCATAAAGCTGTCAGCGATGAGGTAGTGCCTTTGTTGCGATGTTGCGTCGCGACCCGCCGATAAATCTAATGGCAGAACAATTTGGACGCCGGCTCCGGATTTCTTTTAAACTGCTCGTTTGGACCGTACCTACGCGTTTTTGGGTTAACTCCATTATGAGCGGTAAATTAAACTCTTAATTAGTTGTCCATGTTTGCCATCGTCCGTCTGAATGGTGGCATGAAATTAAAAATAAATAAGTTTGAAACCGAAATTACTACTCCGACTTGGGACTGGGGTTTACTCGTACCAAATAAGCGCTGTAAAGCGTTATGTTGGTGTTACGCTTGATCGGACACTGTTCTTACTATTTTACAACTGACATTTTTAATGAGTAAAATCAAAGAAAGACTTTATTTTACAGAAAATTACTCAACTTATTATATGTCTACATCTCAGGCCAAGTACATAGAATAAGTTGAGAAAACATAATTTACAAGTAAGAATAAGCTCAACCTTCGTATAGTTTATTTTCCTTGGTAGCGAAAAGTGTGTTTCTCGGAATGGTCAATTTAGAAGGTGCAAGTCGAATTTTAGTCACCCTAAGAAGAGGTCTCCGAAAACACCCAGATTCCTCTTTATCCTGGATTGCTTCTTGCAAGTTAGGTACACCGCTTAGATTTTTCTAGACCTCATCTTTTCAGCGATATCAGGGCGGCCAACAGAGCCAAAGAACTTCATTAGCCGTAGTAAATTGAAATACTTAATATGTAGTGCCACGCTCCAATGCAGCCGCATTGGGTCAACACGACCTCACATGTAGTGCCACACTGCACGCTTGCATGCAGCCGAATTGGGGCGGCACGACCGAGGAGGTACCTCTCGCTTACACGAGACCGGCGTAAAGTGAGAGCTGTATTGTCGCGTTTCGTGCAGAGTGTAAGTAGCCGGTGGCCCATGGAGGTTTTAGGAGAAAGGAGGGCAGAGCATCTGTATAGTCTCTATGCGGATGTATATGGACGTCGGTAGTCATGAAAATGTGTGCGACTGCTCGTTTGCCCCCATACCCTAAAAAAAAGTGGAATAGTTAAAGAAATATTATTATGGGTTTCTGGTAGTCCATGGGAGGGGAGGAGGAAAGGAGGAAAAGCAGGAGCATAACAATTACGCAGATATCCATGAGCGTCGATAGTAACTAGTAATCAGTCTTCGATTGCTCGTTTGGCCTTTAATTCTAAAGAAAATGTCCATTTTATTTATTCCTTTACATCTTCTGGCATATCAGGTTATACGTCTAATGACGGAGTATAGTCGGCCAGTAGCAGAAGATGATTGGGCCAATTATTTATGGGCAAGGGAACATCGGTATTGGAGTAATGAAAAGTTCTAACATCTAGAGCATAGAAATAACGTTGATGATGATGTTCATATTCATTTTTAGGGTTTTGAACCTCAAAAACATGAATCTCATATAAAGTCACTTCGTTGTCCGTCTATTTGTCTCATTGTCGAGGAAATCTAAAGGGCATTTTTCACGGTGACCTAGAATTAGGAAATTTGGCAAGAATTGTGATAATAAAATGTGAAAGGAATAACTGAAACTTGGTAATTTATAGTTATACCGCAGAAATAAAAACTATTGTTACCAACTTGAGTTTTCTATACAATTTATACAAAATGATTTGACGTGCCCGCATGTGTAATTTTGTCTCTTTTACATTTTCATGCGCATATGGATCTCTTAGAGTACAGATCTGTTTTGAACCGCTTTTGGTTGGACCCTACTTCTATAATACTCACGTAAAACTGGTTTGTGGTATCACATCCGGTACATCTCTTCCCATGTGAGCATCCAGATTTTCATCAGGGGAAGGGGAGAAAACGAAAAATGTCTTAGTCCATCATATCGATTTTACTGAGGTAAAGAAATCAGAAAATACGACAATAACAATGTTTACCAGCACGAAGAGGATTGCGGCGTCGATAATATTTTGTCAGGCCATATTACCATCTCATCAAGTGCTTGACGAAGTTTAAACACCAAACTTCAATAAGGAAATTTACAAATTGTCAGTTCTTCGGACTAAATCCCTGATTGTAGGTACACGCACTAAGCTGTGTCCTCTTAGGTCTCACACTGCAGGTATTAGTGCAGTCTTCGGTATAAAAGTAATAACTACACATTTTTCATTATTAAAAAAATAACTATTATACGACGCTAGGCCAACGGAACGTATTATCAATATCAGGTTGGATTATCTGTCTGTTAGAAGTGCCCTGTTGCTGATAGATCCGGCGCACTCCACCACAGCGGCCGAAGGTGCCCCGTGCCGAGTCCTACACAACCTTTTGGCTCACACAGGGCAGATTGGACGGTGCCTAAAAGCACTATTCCTGCATTAAAAAAAATCTGTCCGTCAAAAGTTCCAACTTTACAAATGATTTTCAAATCATCTTCAAATATTAGGCAATTAGCGCACATGCATATTTGGTAAATCGTTACAAAAAGAAAAAAACTGTAAAGGACCAAAATTACGTCCTTGACATTGTCTGCAGCCTCTAAGGTAACTAGAGAAGAACTCGAGCGGAGACGGAGTAAAGCTGACCCGTGGGAACTAACTGACAAGAATATCGTAGTCATCTAAATCAAACGCTTTCCGGAAATCAAAGTCGGCTGCATCGACCTGCGTCCCTTCGTCTGCTGCTTCAGTTACATAATGTCCAGAAGGCCAACAGACTAGTAATGATAGTAAAATTAAACTTCTAACCACTGTATATTTTTAGACTCTCACTAACTTCAAATTAGCAACTTTAATGCTTGATTTATGCTACCATTTTAATTTTCCAGGCAAAGACTAAGTTTGGGTCAATATAAATCCCATTAAATATTCATAATTTCACCCTTTATTAATACAATCAAAAATATCATCCCAATTTAAAGATGTACCGACGTGAACGTACGGACTCAACCCTGCTCGCGCTTTGGGGAAAAACACCCCTGTATCGGGCCCGAGGCGAGTCGATCCGACCCATAAATAATAAATACTAGCATGGTGCGTCTGCAGATAATGGTAATTTACGAGTCGCTACCGTCGCTGGCGTCAAATCTTTGGCAGCGGTCGACTAGATCGATTAGGGATTTTTATACCCCAACTGTCATTTGCGGGATTAAATTTCTGTTCGTATTGTTTATCACATGATGTTATAGTTATCTGAATTAACATCAAGATTGTTCTTTGCGAAGAGGTTTAGGTGAGATTCACTTAATTGATAGTGGTACTATATTTGGTATTTACTAGAGTAGTAGTAGGTACTTATAAAAGTAAGTATTCATTTTTTAGCGTGTCGTCTTCTTTTTCGACGCACTTTCGAACAATAGTAACAGAAAACAACCTAAAGTGAGAATGTTAAAATTATATTTGATTTAATTGACAGTAATAAAATACAGTTGTCGTTGCTGGTGTCATCGTAAAAATTGTGGTTGAAACTTGTAATGTTGGGTTTTGTTATTTGGATTAGATACAATATTTGTGAAATAATAAATTTAGAAATACTTAAACAAATTGAACTCTTCATCTCACTAAACAAATATAATGTATTATGTAAATACTAATTACTATATTTTGAGACAATTTATCTCTTCTTTCGTTCCGATTCCACTTTAATTACCTACACAAGCTCTGCACTTGTGCACTCCTGATATCAAACTTGGCTCAAGAGTTCGCTATCAAATTTTAATAATAATATATCTTTGTAATTTATTCGCCCGCTCGGCAGCTGACAACGTTTGTTCGTAATTTAACGTCGATCGACGCGTCTGACTTACACGATAGAACTTTGCTTAATAACGGAGTTCTCATTTTAAATTATGACCCTATATGATTTGTTTGAATTTCGAACGCGTTCTATATTCAAATTTTATTGTCTTTGGTGTCAATAGCGCAATGATACTATTATGTAACTATGTAATGCTTATCTATGGGTAAAATTTCGATGTTATGCTTAGTGTGGAAAGTAGTAATATTTTGTACGTTACTATTTTTACGTACGTGTGCTAATAATCATCAACTTTAATGGATAATTTTCATACATTTTCCGAATGTTTTAAAATACAAAAAAATGTAATGTGTAAAATTCTTATATAAAATAATTATAATAATAAGCTAATTTCTAGTCTTTCAGATATTTACAAATAAAAAACAATATTGTTTGCCGATTTTTATGGTAACAACTGGGATGGTATAGGTATAAGTATGTACTTCGGATCACATGCAAATTACAAAACTACTATAGCTACAATGGAAGTCTGTGTAAAAAGATCACAAATATCAAAATAAACATTTTCCAACGAAATATAATTCATAAGTCGGGCCCAATAATTGATGATCGCAAGTGAAGATAGTCGGGAAGCGTCTTTAGTATGATTTACAGCGGAAGGCTCGTCGGCTATCGCGGTGATCGCCGCGGAATTGCAAAAGGGGCCTAATCGGGCCCATCGCACGTTGCCAACTGTTACTAACTGTTACTCGCTAATATAACTCTAATGTCATAAACGTGCTTTTGTGCACCTATTTTTATTTATAGCCTATCCATAAATTACTCTTGATAAGGCTTAACGAGCACAGGAAACACATTTTGATACTAGGAGGCGAATAAAGGGAATTATCTGACCTAAGCTATAGACAGGTGTATATATAGGTAGAGTATATTATAGAGCGTTGAAAATTAGAATATTACTAATATTTTAAGAAATGTAACTGTTTATTTAATTATCCCTTTCCTAATTTATGGGCACTAGCTTAGGTAAATAAAAAACATATTTGGAAGTAACAAATTAATATTATATGTAACAGCATGGTAGCAGTAGCCAACAGACTCATTTGAGTTAACCTATGAGTCACTCAAATAAGTGCCAAAATATAAAATTTCTAAACAAGCTTTGCTTGCTTTTGTATTCGATAGAGTTATTAAACGCTCTCTGTCGGCATTTTGAAACACTTTATAAGCATCGATTTTCATAATATGGTCCATGACCATTATAACAGCGCCATCTAAGTTAGCACTGCCTAACTTCTTAGCATGGCTTAAGGAATGGTAAACTTACATATTGTTATTAATCAATCATATCAATCAGTTTTCAAGTAAACTCGTTTAATCTAAATTTAAGAAAATAATTCTCCAAGACATTTAAATGGATCTAGAGAAAAAGATTACGTTAACTTTTGTTACTTATTATGGTCAGTAACCATATGATCAGTGACATCTATGGACAAAGATACAAGCCATATTGATTCCCCATTTCACACAAACCTTTGAAAGTTAAATGCCTTTGCAAAACAGTAATTGTGTACTCAGTATATTAAAAAAAAAGTAATAAAGCGTTTCATTTTTAAATTTTCCGCGCGCGATAAAGCCGTATGATTTATATCAGGCCAGTAGTTGGTGCGCATTGCCGCTAGATGGCGATATATGTAAGTAGCGCCATTCTCGCCGTACTTAGCGTAACGTTGACCGTATTATTTATCGCACCATTTGCACGGGCCCTTAAATCATCACGTGACGTTGCCCTTGCTTGTACGTGGGCTAATGAATGGCGGGACGCGGACGCCCGGCGAGTTTTTTCTTTATGAAATTGTTCAGAGAGCACTTAGCGGGAAATCTATTACGGGATAAAAATGAAGTGTTTCGTGGGTGCCATACGTAAATGAACTGAAAATTGTTTGTATTGTTTATTGTTTGCTACGACAATTACTTTGTTCTTTGTATCTTAATTAAAAAGCAAGGGATATTGTTACAATACTATTATACCTACTTATAAGCCAATATTACTCCAATCACGCTTTTATTACATCAAGTATTTGAAAGATCCAGTGATATCGTAACAATTACTTTCTCATAATTTTACTTCCACCACCATAAACAATAATAATTGATTGATTAAGTTTCAACATTAATTCAGTATTAAAGCAACTGCAACCCGTTCTCACCGATAGATGGCAGGATATGTCGCAGGTTAACAGAAATCAACACGGTTTTAACTTGTCCATTGCTGCAGTCATTAGTCAGTAATCATATTAAAACATTCATTCATTCAAGTCATTCTTGTAAAATTTCATAGCTTGACAACGAACCTGATAAGAATTCTGCCTTACTCCTTAGTAGGAACTTACCTAATGTAGGAACTTACCTAGTGCTAGTAGTAGTAATAGCTATACAACTATTTCATCTGAGTTAAAAAGTATGATAAGTTTTACGGATTAAAAGTTTTAGAAGAAAAGCAATTTTCCCCAAAAACGTTCTACTCACTTTCCTACAACACAAAAGGTTGGAAAATGACTTAGTACGAAGAAGCCAGGTCTCTTTGGATGCCTAGGATTTAGTGCTGCCACAAAGATAATTCATATTGCCTGATATCGACGGTAACTCGAAATACGTCGTCTGTCGATAGCAGGTATAACCATTGCGATTTGGCGCGAATTCGTATCACAAGTGTACTGAGCCCATACGCCCTGCCGATCGGCCGGCAGATAGGGCCCGCGCCACTATCACGATTGCGTTATTTATTGGACAACTTTAATTTACTAAGTTTGTGAATGGAGCTGATGGGAGTTACTCAAAACTCGGGGCTTACTACATGTTGGACGAACACAGACATACATGTATATCTATATATATCTTTGTATGAGTGTAATATGTAATGGTTATCATTAATAAGAGATACAACATAGTATCATTCATGCTTCTCATTTCTCAAATTATGGCGTGACTATGTACCCAGACTAGCAGCTGGTCAATGGTCAGATAACTGAGCTGAGCCTCAAGCTATTGGAGTTATGTACAGAAGTCGAACACTGTACGATGACGATGATGCTGCTAAAAACAAAGTACACGTGAATACATAACTGTCCTAAACTTTGTTTGATCAAAATTGGAATTAAAGTTAATCTACGCTCGTGATGAGATGAATATTCCAATTTATATTCAAAGCAGAAGTTATAAATTTATGAAATAGTATGAAAAACTAGTTAATCATAGAAAATGGTATCACAATATAAATTATATTTGATATTAGATGCTAAATATAAATCCAAAGCTTCCAAGGCACCAAAGGAAAACCTTTGACCAATCGAAGCACCAAAATTATATTTCATTAAAAAACCCATTCCACATGTACAATATTTACTTAATTCCCAACAAAGTATTTACCCTAAAGGGGTATTAGATCAAACAAAAGATTGGAAACACAAGAAATAAGAAACATGAAACGGACAAAGGGTGTACTGACAGATACAGAGGAACCAATTAGATAAATATACGGGAATTAGAATTAAATATAAACATATGATAAAAGTGAAACGACAAAACAGAAAGTAACGGCGCATATATTTGGGGTATTACAGTCTTTGTCCCAACAAAAGGTTGAAAAGTCGCGCTCCGCACGTATCTGTTATCACGGGTCCGTTCGAACCCTTACGCTGAGGGAGACGCGCGGCCCGAGGCATGACCGGAGAGCGGGTCTGGATACATTAGCTCGGGGTACACTAATAGGATCTTCAGGAAAGGTCTAAAGCTGTAATGTAGTTGCTATGGTAAAGCTTTGATTTCTTTCTCTTGGTTAAGTATTTTCATATGTATTTTAAACTAGACTTTTAAAAACAATGCTTAAAATTATAAAGAGGATACCTAGAGGTTTAACCAGGATGAACCCATTTTCGGTGACGACATAAATATCGTCACCGAAAGTGAATTAATCCTGGTTGATGATAATGTGAATATTAAATAACCATTTCAGTGATTCCGATACTTCAGGTTGAGAAAATACAAAGTAATAACTGATACAAAACACATTCAAAATCTTAAAGAACGGTTTTAGCACAGTAATACCTATATTACTAATATACCATCTGAAATTTACGATAAAAGAAATATTATTACCAGAATACAAAAATGGTAGAGCGAGCGAATTTCATATTGCTTTGTTCATCAGCAACTGAATTTCGGTTTTTATGATAAATGTTATATTTATCGTCGTCATCATTAACAGTATCGTACATATCTCTTTCGTTGAATGCTAAGATAAACGTATTATTTGCAATAAATTATGGCATTCTTACCAACTAAGCACAATTTCCATAACGCCTATACTCATCGTTTGGACCGCTCATTTACTTTGCAAGGAGAATTATCAGGAGTCGTTCAAATGATTTATGTACACAATTATTGGGTTATTCAGGTGGGTAGGTGGGTAGGTGGGTAGCTGGGCCGGTGGGTCGGTAGGTGTTGTGATCTGATCCCGATAGAACTTGAGACAATGAGCTCACTTTTAATGATATCCTGGAGGTTGATATTATGAGGTCATATTCTAGCCGACTGCTAACCACAATCTCTTGGGGCTTAGCTTCAATACATTTTATTTTTTGTTCTTCCCTGGCGCTATAGCCCTTCAGCGTTCTCTTCTCTTTTCTCTTTCCTCTTCCAAGTTATACTGCCCATGCTTATCATACATTTTCTAAAACTTCAACATTTATACAAGTCATCAAAGAAGTTCATTGTTCATATATAACATACAATAGTATATAGTAATATGTCTTTCTACGTAAAATACTAAGAAAACGTCGCCATCATCCTTTACTATCAAGATTTGACCTCCACAAAATGATATTTTGTTTTCTGTGAGAAGAAAGAATTATAGTAATGGCATTTGTATGATCTTTTATTTAAAGACCCTAAACCTATAATTAATCAATACGTTGAGATTTTTGAATGCCAACATTTAGACGTTATGCAGGTTTCGTTGCTAGGATTTAAATCAACGGCAAATCAAATAAAACGCAAGAATAATGGACAGTAATACGACACTGGAAGGTCACTAATCCACAATCACCTCTTTGCTGGCATCATTTCCCGCTCGACAACCGACGGCCACGTATCGGGCTAATAATGAAAAGGTATGATCGCATAAAGATCATTGGTTCAGCGTGTGATGTATGGTCGACATTTGCAAAACATTTGCGACTATCGCTTCAGCCCGATAAGCCTCCGCCGCTGCCAGTGACTCTCGCCCCTATGCCAACACGTTACGAGTGATAATCCCGTAACCACGGTTCAACGGTACAGACCGTTAGCGAGCCAATTTCATAGAGCACCTATTCTAAACAGAGGTACACCTACCGAATAAAATACACGGGACAATATGTAGTTGTCAACACTTGATAGAACCTGTCTCTCAAACTATCTACTCTGCACTTATATCGGTACGTAGTCAGTCGATATTGTTGCAAAGGAATTATAGACTTTATGATCTAAAGGTAGAGATGAGAAAAGCTTGAATCTATATTTGAGATGTTACCTTTTTGGGTTGGAAAATAAATTCGCGTGCATTTGCGATATGTGAAATGATATCGTTGCATGCGATGTACATCGCGTACTCTATAGCAATCACTCAGGCAGTTTGATGCGCGAGCGAGAAATGGATGTTGTGTTTTTAAGGATATTTCTTTCCATATGCCACCGACGTCCAGGTTATCCCCATGGGGATAAGAACAAGGTGTTGAGATGATATCCCGTTTGGATAGATCAATGATGTGTCAAAATTGTGTTATACTTGTGGGATTCATGCAGCTCGGTGCGGTAAGCAATCTAGACATTGATAGATTCCGCCTGGATATTCCTGGTGCAAATCCCAGGCGTTCGGGAACCTGATTGGATTTACAGATTCCTAAACTTTACCTAGGCGTTTGTTTATTTCTGTTCCATAATTTTATCTGTGGTGTTTTATTGGTTCAGAATTGCAAATTCGACAATTATCGACTCCAAAACTTATTTTATTACTGATCTTAAGCAGCATAAGATGAAATGGTAATTAATATAATATCTTATACATAGATGTGTCCCATACAAAATTAAATTTATAAATATTTCTTTTAGTAGCCCACATTGCCATCGACGTACTGACTAATAAATGAAGCTGAGCTTAGTACGGGTTGAGGAGTGATGATGATAAATAGTGATTATAATTTCGAAATGTAATAATTGAGATAAGTTTATTTTAATAATCAACAATCTTATTCTTTAAAATATGATGTAGGTAATAATTAAATAACCAATATCATATTTCTGGCAATATGAGACAGAGAGTTATATTTAAAAAGGAATCGATCATAAACACATTCCATATTTGAATTCGAAACTAATTTAGAATGATATCAAATTTTAAAAATAGAATAAGGGCTGAGCAATGGCGGACGGGTAAAAAAGTGGCAATAAATAAATTGTTATCAAGATTGGGCGGGGAACGATTTAATAAATAACTCCTTCGTATTCCTTTTCTCAAATTAATAATAATGTGAAATAAATCAATAAAAGAAACATTTCAGAACTGGCTCCGCTTGAATGATTTGTTGTGAGTTGTCCGTGAGGCGGGCTGCGATCAAATTGATACTTGCAACTTGCAGCTAATTTGTTTCAAGGTTTTTTTTATTTGTTCATCATTATCAGCCTTGATCAGTTTCGGAACACTATGATAGCCGATTTAGGTACCTACTTGTGATCCAGAAAGGCCACAGCTGCTCAGAGAGTCTACATACGTACTTCGCGTCGGGAGCCGTTTTTGTTCTTTTATGAATTATTACCATATCGCTGGGAGGTATATGTTTTTCAGGCGTACTTTCTATTTATTTTATAAATCTTCATTGCTTCAAACTTGTAAGTTGATTAAACTTGTAAACTAAAGCCTCATACTAGGTTTCGTACTGTGACTTTTTCTATAGACAATTTAAAAATACGTACGTAGATCTTGATATACAAGTATGATACATAGTAGAAAGTGGTTAAATTTTTATAATCACACATCACAAACTACAGCTCAAATTTATGGGCTGGAAATTGATGGACTTCTGGCTTTCTCGCAAAACCCACATTAGGCATGCCTATTGCCTATGCAGTTTAAGGCCTCTCTATATTCTGATCATGAGGCATACTTAAGAAAATTATCCTTTTCCAAATTAGTAAGCAGTCACTCCTAATCACCATTAGACATTTGACGTCTTAGCTACGAGCAAAAGTACCAAACGTACTCGATCCAGTACACCGCGAGCTAGCCTTATATCAGTGGATATCGAGCCGAGTAGATGTGGTCCCTCCTCCATAAAGTGCAGCCATCAATTCCGACGTGAGGTCCTGCTCCGCGGCCCCCACCCCCCGGCCCCCGGCCCCCGGCTACGACGTCCTGTAATTAATATCGCTTTATTAATGTTTTTAGTTTGTGCGCTTGGACGAGCAAAGGGCCATAAGGCGTCTTACTAACCCTTCGAAACCTCAACAATTTTTTAAAATACAAGGGGTCAACCGAGCGTCGGAGTAATTTTCATGACTACCGACATCCATAGATATCAGCATAAGGCTATACAGATGCCTGCTTTCCTCCTCCTCCGTCCATGGAACACCAGATACTCACACACTGCCCGAAATGCGACAACAGCTGCCACTGTATGCCGGTATCTTGCGAGAAGTACTTGAACACTGTACGAAGAAGTATGCAGGCTGCTAGATATGGGTTCTTGAAAATCTGGAGAAACCACTACATGTGAGAGGGTACTAGATTATCTCATTGGTCTAGTGGCAATTCCAGGAATTCCGGTCTGGAATACAATTATTATGTTAGGGAAGATAAAGGATTTAAGAAAGGGGCTTACACATATCTCTATGGCAGACAACGCACCTGCCCACCTCCTGCTGTTGATAAGTCAGCCGTCTATATTTATAGTACACGGGGGCAATCGCGTAGTCGGAACCTTTTCATAACAACCGATGCTTCTAGACATCCGTATACGCAGACAGGCCTTTCTCACAAATCGGGGCAGCTGAAAACTCACAAGCCGTTCGAAACTTGACAGAATATTTGTCCTGTCAGAGAGGTGTACTTCCCCGGTCGTGCCGGTCCATTTGGCTACAATAGCACAGCACATAGTGTGACTAGCTTACTAATCTATTAGCCTCGTATACACAGTTGTCAGCCAGATTTGTCCGTTGCATCCGCTCAGATTTGACCAAAACAACGAACAAATAATGTTTTTGACAATGTTGCAGTTGGCTGTCAGTCTTCTCGTAATTGCAATTCGCTCATTCATCTTCATACAATAGTACACGTGCAATAATCGATCACACAGATTGCGGAGTCCGCGTGGGCGACTGATATTACTCACGGCGGAGCCCTGGGGCTGCGCTGTTGTCTGTCTGTTGCAACTAATGACCAGCTGGATCGTTTCATCTAGTGTACGCATTCTAGCTCATCTGTATCAGCGATTTCTAATCATTCGGAAAGCCGAATGTAAATTATAAGGGAGCAAAAGAAAAGTTGGCAAGTGATCATCGAGGATAAGAAATAACCGAATGTCGTAAGGATAAACTGAATTGCCTTACTTAATCACAAATTTTCCCATATTTCAATGGCGCATCGACAAAATTACGATTAACCGACAACTACAACCATACAAACCGTCAAACAATTATTCTTACCAAATCGCACAAACCATGAGACCATAGGCATCTCCTAGATTTATGGGAAGAAAAAGTGCGGTGGTTACCACGGTGGTGACAATTTAATTATTCTAATAATATTTAATTACTCTATTGCGGAGCATCAATCCCAGTGCCTCTTATTTATCGCTATTCCTTAACCACGATAGAACCAAAATCCTGAACATGCCCATTGAATACCAATATATATTATATACATAATCCCACAGCTGGACAGTGATAGATGACAAGAGATTTTTAGGTAATGACCAATGACCGCAATTATTATATTTGTCTAGTAACAGATACCTTATTTATAAAAATAGAAGTCTATGAATTTGTCAAAACTAAAACTAATTGGTATATAGTTTGGGCCGGTATAAATCGACATCAAATCATATTGGTAATTAATTCATTTTAGCTAGCTTCATTTAGCCATCGACAGCGAACCCGTCACTACACGACGGGTACACATTACCCGTCACTACACGGCGGGTACACATTACCCGTCACTACACGGCGGGTACACATTACCCGTCACTACACGAGGGGTACACATTACCCGTCAGTTACAAAACGCACAATCACAAACGTTATCATAAAATTAACGCGCGCGTATAAATCATATTAATCGAAATACCTGTGTAAGGTGGGCAATAAAACATAGCTGTGATACAGGCACCGGGCACCGGGCACAGGCTCCGTCGATCTACAGATAATGATCTGCTGCGCCTGCGCACGTCCCGGACTAATGATAATGCCAGCCCGACAATTAAACCCCATTCGTACTGGGATGTACCTTGTCACTATTGATTTGTGATTGATTTTATATATTGACCACCTTCCCAGCTCGGCAAGCCATTCTACACCGTGAGCTGCGAGAATAAGGTCGATAATAAACTGCACCGGACATTCGTATGTCTGTTTATACAACATTGAATGATACGACCACGTTCTAAGGTGTATTCTCGTATTGCCCGATCCTTGCACTCATTAATAATTGCCGTCGTTATATTTTTAACCCTATGTCATTGGTTTTAAGTGTATAGTCGGATGGGGTGTAACGTTATAATGTTTTAAATCCTTTAGCAATAGCCTAAGGTTTATGAGGGTAGATTTATTTTCGATTTTAAACTTTGTTGGTAATGCGATAGAGTGTACAATGTAGTCGGTTGATAGAGGTTTTATATTATGTTATAATGAAGGTTTTTATATCTATTTATTATACCTCACTACTCTATTTTCTCGTAAGTTATCCATTCAATCGTTGTTTATTTATTTTTGAGCAATAAATAACATTTATCACTGTAATTCCAGTTACTTATCATAATTTCTTGTTTTTTTTTACATGATGGCTAGTTATTAATTAAAGAAAAACGGTGCAAAATATATTATAATATAAATTATAATAATGATAGACAATATTTGTTAGTATATAAAGCATAGTATTTTAAATTAGTAACAGGAATTATAGCATTTGATGGTTAAATTTATCACCGAACTTTTACCCGTTTAAATTTCGATAGGTACCATAAAATATCGGTATTAAAGGTTATTTATTTTACTCCTTATTCTCACTAGCAATCTAGTCTTTTCTTCATATTGATGTCACAGATCTGTAGAGTCATTTCGGAAGGGTTGAATCGACACCAAAATACATAAGTAGGTACTGTAAAAATATTTGTTACCATATATTGTCGTACATAGAGCTCGACAAATTTTCTATCTTTTTTATTTCCAAATGAAAAATATAATTGAAGATACATGGTTTAATGCTAAACGACTGCTACAAATAAATGAGAACTATTCTGACCTCCAAGAGGCGCTTAAAATCACCAAAATTTTATACGTATGCCTATTTATCTATACTGCAACATGTCATCATCATCGTCAATCTTTACCCGAGCCTTTCCTACCAGATCACGTTACACAAGCAGCTGTCCCATACGGTTGTGTCTCCGTAGTCCGTATACTGTAGCGTACGTAATGTACGGAGACGATTGTTCTACCCGGCGCCAGCATCCGGCCATCGAAAGTTAGTAATTAAGATGACAATAAATAACGGCGAGGCGTATCGTCGTCGTAAGGGCGTGTATACACTCTCACATCTGGTTTTACTATTTTATAAAACACACACACACACAGCTTATTTTTGAGACAGAGAAAAATCCACTTTATTATACATATTAGTATAGAAGACAGCTGCCAGTCGATGTAAGTTAAAACCAGCCTAACGCCACTAAATAAATAAATAATCATTGACATATCAAATTTTCTATTCAAATTATTTCAACCTCTACGGGTTATGATTAATTATTTCTGAGAATATTATCAACCCATGATATGATTCGGTATGATGACACATCCAGTGATCATAGTGTGTGTAGAGAAGGTATTACATTTTTTTATTTATGATATAACTAGCAGTCGGAACTATTTTCATGACTACCGGCGCCCATAGACATTCGCATAGAGGCTATGCAAATGCGCTCCTCCTACCCTTTACTCCCTCCTTTCTACTTTCAGCTCCATGGGCCACCGACTACTTACACACCGCACGAAACGCGACAGCACAGCTATCACTTTACGCAGGTTTCGTGTGTTCGTCCCTGGTCGTGCCGGCCTAATTCGGCAGCGCAACACAATATTTACAATATAAATCCAATAGACATTTTTACATGATTTTCAGCCTAATTCCAACTGTTGGTGCTCAAAGTTTCCTGGCAAAAAACAGCTCAGCGAAAATTCGAAATTTGTTTCAACTGTCGTGTACACTGCGCCTAACCGTATATCATGTCGGGTCCCGAGTGACGTCACATCGGCCACTGTTAATTGCTATAAGCATAGGAATTTCCTCGGAACATTAATTTATTGAGCCTCATGCGGAACCCCCAGCGTCCCTCTTTGACCTTCTTTGAATTGGGACAGTAAGTGCTGACGACTTGATAGGAGTTGCTGGAAGCCGCTGGATGCAAGCTGCGTGGGATCGGTGGCTTTGGTAATCTATGGGAGAGGCCGACGCTCAGCAGTGGACTTCTTATGACTCATAGATAGAAGGATCTTTAATAGACTTATCTACCGATCGCTAAAAGGGACACTATGGACTTCTTCATGGTTTTGTGGTTAGCATGTTCAACCACGAACATTGAGGTCCCGGATTCTACTCCCGGGTCAGACCAAACAGATTAATTGGGATTTTTCTATTTCATATTATAGCAGTCCCGAATCAAGGGAGTTTGACGGTGTAACTCGTGCCTCGGAGAGCAGGTTCAGCCGTCGGTCCTGCGCCTGGTTTCTCCCCGGCCGTGTCGGACTGCCCAATCGGAATAGGAGAATAGGGAATAACGAGTGCACTTGTGTCTGCGCAAATACTTGTGCATTACAACAGGTCCTGCGCGGATGGTACATCTCTATAGAGGCGATTGCCGTAGCCGAAGTTCAGCTAGGCCGACAATACAACCATAGGCCAGTATGCTCATAGTTCCATAAATATTACTGATTCTTTCTCTGTCAAAGGTTGCACCGTTGTCAGGTTTAGTTTTCTCCACCCTAGTTGAGCTGGCACGACCGTTTTGGCAATTTTCACTTAAATTTAACTATTAACATTTTGGTCAAATAATAAGTGCAACGTGCCTGAATCGCCTCCTTCTGCGGTAGTCACCTAAAGGCTCGTTTGCCCCCTTACGCCATAAAACAATAACAATAAAATCTTCAATTGCCCCGGTCTGATCTTGTCACCACGACCATTACACGCCATCGTTTGCACACCATAAAAACTCCACGTAACAGTATTACTGTGATCGGGAGGATATAGATGAATTAATAAAAATACAAAGTGTACAACGCCATCACGAATGCACAAAAAAAATGTATTTTTTTACGATTACGATTATTGACGAGATAATCTTTTTCGGTGGTGCTGCTCGGAGCGGTCGTGCCGTGAGAAACCCGATGGACGTTAAAATTTAACGACTTTTAAATTGACAAAGTCAACACCTCACGCGTTATCCTCTCGCAATAGTTGATGCGTCGAGCTGCGCGTGCGGCTCCATTGTCTCGTGGAACCATTCACTCGACTATATAATAAAGCTGTCGTTATGGACTTTAATTTTATTGCAACAATGGCACATTTTTAATTACTGTTATAGTCAAAGAAAAATTCGTGAGGAACCGAGATTCCGACCTAACCTAGGATTGGCAGATATACCTAGGTTGTCAGGTTGCATGGTGTTGGAAGACAGATGGCAGTCGCTCTGTGCAATAAACTAGCGGCCTTGGCAATTACCTTAGATTAGGTAGTCGATCCCATTATTATCTGATAAAGAAACAGGGGACGAAGACCATAAGCATCAGAAATCAATGAAGATTGATTGACAAACTTTATTTTATTTTAATTTATTAAAATTTAAAATAAATTAAACCAGTGTTGTTCGTCCATCAAAAACCTTGTCAACTAGTAATTTTTTTAAGGCACTTTTCTACACTACCTACTGCATTAGTCCTGATCAGAGCCCACACGGGTTGCAATATCTTAAAATAAATAAAAATAATAAAATAAAAACTTTATTGAATATTAGTATAAAGTAGGCGTTACAACAACTTTATGGACTTGTGTACTTCTGCCTACAGTGGCGTGCAAATAGTATCTATTACGTTATGTACAAATATATTTAATAATTTATATAAACTACTACTAAAAACATGCACGTTATAATTATCGTTAATTGAGACATACAATTTTAATCATGCAAAGAAATTAAAAAAAGAATAAGTTATGAACATCTTGCTTGCATAAAATCGACGTGAAGTTATGCTCTCACGAATCATCTGCTCGTAGGTATCTCGCTTGTTACTTAACTGTTGCACAATGGAGGGAAGGGGAAAGGGGGCATCATATTCCATACTTCTACGTGTCGATTTCTTCTCTATAGTCAATGGGCTCCGATGGCTTGTTATTATGAACGTATGTTAAAAAAAATTGAGTCCTTGAGGCGTCAAAGTGAGTGCAATGGAAACGCGCAATATCAAAAGTGCAATTTTTTAATGTATTCGTAACAATAATGGTAATTGTTTTAATATTCAACTGTGAAATTGTGTTGCAAATTTAACCAATTTATTGTTTAAACAACCACTTGGACAATTATCACCCGCAATAATAAACGAGTAAACTTAACGGGGCCGTTATGGGTTCCAGTTAAAATAATAAAAAATATCAGATAAATATGAAATAATAATAATAATAAGAAAAAACATACTTTGATTAAAATTCCATAATCTCTGGAATTATTATTGATTAGAAGTATCTCACTTTCTTTTTTAATACTCCATTTGCTCCACTGCTGATTGAGGCTTTCAAGGCAAGACAAGATGACAGATTCTAACTCTCGCATCCCCGAACTAGTTACCGTATTGTCATATTTTTTTGTAAGCCTCAATGGATAGTGGTAGGTACTCACCTTACCCTCGCAGATATCTGTGACGCGCTTATCTTTTTGAAGGCAGATCTTAAGCAGGATAACATCCTAGAGGCAGTGCAAAATTTACTGACGGACTTCATTGCTTCCCATTCAACAGCATCATCATCAAACAAACTAACATTGAAATAGCAAAAAGTTATTGATCATTATAATTAGGACCTTTTTATTTAGTCGAAAACTTAGACTAAATATACTTTTTATTAAGTCTATGGTCGAAAAATGCAAAACATTTGATTGTTTCATTGAGTTATTATTACTACGTAGTACATATAACTCAATGGATTGTTTAACATTGTCATAGAAATCTTCATTTTAACTGTAATATTTAAAACGCAAAAGTTGATATGTATGTTTTTTTTTTGGCATAACTGCTAACTAATATCGGTGAAATTTTTCACAGATAAATTAGTTAAAATTGCTTTTTTGTAAATAAATGTTAATTTTGAATAAAATTAAATACTTTTTGTACTAAAGATGTAAATAAGAATAAAAAAACCAGGCCAAGTGCGAGTCGGACTCGCACGCTGAGGGTTCCGTAGGAACGGGAGGTATGAGCAGAAGTAATAGACGTTAGAAAATTACACTTCCCTGCGATAAGTTGACAAATTTATATATGCGGGTGCTTGCATACATTTAGTATGAAACGTACTACATGCATAAGTTGGTAATGATTTTTCCAGTGATATAAATTTTATTTACCAAGTTTTAGATTTATTCCTATATGTATACTCTAAGGTTACTTACTTCTTGCCAAATTTCAGAATTCTAGCTCAACGGGAAGTACCCTATAAATTTTCGAAAAAGTGCGTTTTCATACAAAATTTGTGCATAAATGGCTATAACTTTTTATTGCGTTAACTTAGAAGTGTGATATTTTCAAGGCATCAAGATGTAACTGACCTCCATATTTGACAAAAATTTCAGCTTAATCCCTTCACGCGTTTTACAGAAAAAGGTCTTGACAGACGTACAGACAGACGGACAACAAAGCGATCCTATAAGGGATCCGTTTTTTCTTTTTAGATACGGAACCCTGAAAATGGTGTGAGGTTACCGTGGGGTGTATTCTACGCCGATAAAACTTAGCGGCACATACTAATATACATGCATAAATACATACGAGTAGATGGTTTATTTGGTAGATGTCGAATATCGATCGGGCTTTCCTAATATGTCCCAGAAGCGCCCAAAAATTGTTCAATCGTATTCAAATGTACGTAATACGTTACTTCCTGATAATCTTGCTCTCCATTAGTATAACAACAAGAAACAAAATATTATGTTGTCTTTAACATCATCACTATCAGCTCTTATACACTATATTACACTCCTCTATTGAACTTTCAACGAACCACATCTTACGACTTCAATAACAACATTTTTAACAAAAAAATCTGTCTCATTAAAACTACTCAGTACATCAAGCGAACAAAACGTGTCCGCATTAATTCGGACGGTCTGTCACCCTACTCTCCAACATCCAATGTTCAAAATCCTTTATGAACAATAAAAGAGATTTTTGTTCTTCAAACTACAGGGCCCGCTTCGATATGAGTTGGAGGCGGGGGCCAGTTCATTAAATGTTAACTACCTTCTCGTGAGCCAATAGTGCTGTTACACAGATTAAATCAACAGTATCGAGGATATCATGTTTTTTATTGCAAGGGGGGCAGAGGACTCGACATTAGGTACGTTCCGACACCCATCAACATCCGTTATAATGGATATGCAGATGCGATGCTGTATCCCCTACCAGTAGGCCAACGGAAACTCGAAATGCTCGAAACGCATGGCTGTTTCTTTTTCAGCGGTATGATATAAATTATAAACAATAGATATCTTCACGCTCGTGCCGGCGGAAAGGTACGTCTTTACGATATTCACAAGATATCTATTAGATTTAATATTATAAGAAAATAATCTATCAGAGAGAAAAGTGATTAAAACCCAACTTCAGCTACAACACTGCAGTTAGTATGCCGTTATTACAGTACAAATAGGCATGCGATCACATTTGCATGGTCATAAAAAGGCACCAGACGCAGTGTTGGGCGCGTGCGAGTCGCTGGATGCAAGCAAATGCTGACCGTGTGGTGATGTCTGGGGAGACACACATCCAGCAGTGGATGCCTTCTGGCTCGATGATGATAATCTCTTCAGATAGTAACCTGTGAACCTGTCAGCCCAGTTCTATTGCTATGCATCTATATAATGTATTATAAATATACGCGAACGTGGGAGTATGTAGGTTCCGGGGAAACCTAGACGTGCCATGGTCAGATGGAGCGGGCACTGTACGAAGAGGTCGAGTGTCGCAACCGGCGGGGGTGTGAAGAGAGGTATTAATGTGGAGGAAGCAAGGAAAGCGTGATAGTGATATGTGGCACTCTGTGCTCTCTCCCTACCCCCTTAGGGAACTGGAATGAAGTTGTGCTTTTGTTTTTTCTTAT
>LUGF01048366.1:479864-496505 GCA_001625245.1 Calycopis cecrops | reverse complement strand
ACGGAAGAGACAACGCATCTGTATAACCTATGCGGATGTCTATGGGCGTCGGACGACTCGTTTGCCCTTATATATAAAAATATGTGCGATACAAGACTCAGCCCGGCCCCGGCGTCGCTTGTTTGTGTCCCTGGACCGTGGCCTGACGTTATTTATAGGCAATAGGCGATGTCCGAAAAGCTCAGGCGTCACAAGTTGAGCCTTAAATCATCGGCCACTATCGGGGCGGCGCAGCCGGACGCGCTACTTGCGGGCGCGGCTCCACGGTACACGCGCGAGGGTCTTGGGCGGCGTCGGGGTGGTGTGAAGGAGGGAAATAATGATGATTAATAAAGTAATATAGGCAGTCTTCACTTCTTTTTTTAATAGTATAAGGGGGTTAACGTGCAGTCGGAGCCATTTCCATGACTACTGACACCGACGTTGAGTCACCCTTCTTCGTCTTTTTTCCTCCATGGCCCACCGGCTACTTACCGCAGGAACAGCAAGGCGACAGCATAGCTGTCACTTTACAGCAGTATCACCCGCAGGAATTATGGCTTAAAGTACTCTCCGAGCCACAGCGCCACTGCTCGTGGTAGCTAAAACTAGGATTCCAAAATTTTGGTCCGACCTGGCACCGAACCCGGGACCTCGTCTCCTCTATTCCCAGTATATATAATAAATCCCAGTATATATAAACTATTTTAGTTTATTAAAACTATTTCATAATTATATTTTGTAATTTATAATTATAAGGTAAGTACTTAATAATTTTCATCCAGCGAATTTTCGACATACTTACATACACAACGCCGCTATAGCATATCGTGCCGTGTAACAATGGAGCCGGGGCCAAGCTAAGTGATCCGGTACAAAATGATATATGGAGACACTTCCACACATTACAATATGAATTTTTCGTGTAAAGGGAAAAGTATCCGTGGACTTCCACCGCGTCTGGACAGGATTACGGCAGTCAGTCAATTACAGGGATCGGGGGCTGCGGTGGAGTGGGAGGGTTAGGCGACGTGGTCATAATAATATACATATAATATATTACCTAATATAATCATAGATATAGATATACGTCATATGTATCAATCACTTGGTAAGAGATGGTGTGGTGCTGTGTTACGATGTTTATGAGCGTCGGTGGTCACCAAAAGGTTCAGACTGCTCGTTTACCCCCTAATACTATAAAGAATCCTCTTTATAAAAAGGTAAGGTAACTACTACTACTACTACTATACTACTCTACTATAAAAACATCTTGAAAAAAATAGAAGGAAATATTGTATTAGGCCGGCAGGGAGGTACAGTCAACGTAAAATGAACAGATTCAGAATCACACACTTTCTTAACAGCATAGAATACCTACAAAATTCACTGCGAAAAGCTTATCGCCAAAATATAATAATATAATAAGATATTATAATATTTGATAATGTGTATATGATTCATTTTAACATTATTTTTGTCACGTTAAATCTAATTTTGTATTCACAGCGGTCAGCGTCAGTACCTAAATAGTATTTAAACTTAACTAGCTACGCTTTCGTATTTTGAACGACTTGAGACAGTCCGGATAGTCCATGGGGTGGATGGGGTGTCGACGGCAAGTGAATATAATACTTTTAAGCCCGACTGCTTACATGACCTAATCAAGTTACATTAGAAAGAAAGAAAGAAAGATTTTTTATTGATTACAATAAAATGGACAGTATCACATAATATATCTACATAACATTAATTTGATGTAATCAATATAGGTAACCATTCAGCATTTGTCATACCATTATGACAAGTACTTACATATTGATATGACGCTAAAACATAAACATTATCATACAAAAGTACCAACATACATATCATATCTAAGTCATATCTAAGATACAAATTTAATACCTATGGGGAAATGATATTAGCCGTATTATATTTTAACTATCTTTTATTTAAACTGACTTTTTATTTAAAAATCAATAACCTTATATAACTATAAGGTTATTGATGATGATTAAAAATAATTTCGTAGTTACAATATGTATAACATGCACGATCAAACCAATTAAACCTGCATTCCTTATTCCCATTACCGCAGTTGGACCACGAGATAATGTTACATTAGATTAGGTCCAGCCTTCTACCGTGTATTAACATTATAGTTCAAGGCAATTTAATATGGATGCGAAATGGGTGGCGCCGGATCGGTTCTTCGTGATTGAATATCGGACGGACTTAGTGGTTTCAAGGATGCATTGCAGTTGAAATGGTTTGGCGCAATATCATTAGTGGAGTACGCATATTACACGCAGTTTTTTTGTGTTTTTATTTTATATATTTTTTACTTTCATATCTCATCATATCATGAGGCCCGCTGAGTTTGTTTCGCCGGTTCTTCTCAGGGCACGGCTAGGGTTGAACCGGTGGTAGATGATGACGTTCAAAAAGTAATTTCTGTAAATTAATAGATATTTTGAATAAAAACATTTTCATTTTTCATTTTATCTTTTTATATTTCATTTATGTAGAACAAGCCGACTCGGGCCCGCTTCGTTGAGCGTTAATTCTTAAAAATATGATACTCCTGAATTGAGTAGCTTCTTGTTATTGAAATACTAGCTGCGCCCCGCGGTTTCACCCGCGTAAATTTCTATCCGAGGAAAATAGAAAATCATTCCATAGCATCCCATAGTAACATTTTTTCGGGATAAATCCTGTGTTTATTTAGTTACCCCCGTTACAAGTTACCCTCTATGTGTGTGCCAAATTTCATGTGAATCGGTTCAGCAGTTTTTACGTAAAGGAGTAACAAACAAACAAACAAACATACAAACTTTCGCATTTATAAAATTAGTAGGATTAGGATTTTTTGAGATCGGGGCAATATTCCAAAGATTTCCTCTACAAACAAAGTTAAAAACTTTACCTTTTTATAATAATAGTGAATATGGGAGAATATTTGCAGTCACAGCCTCGTCATGAGTACCGACACCCATATTTTTTATTCTGATTTATTACCCTACTTGCATCGATTCCTACATTCGACGACATCTTACAAACCAAATAGTTATTTTGCTGTGGAATGTTATAAGCGGACATGGGCCAGCAGGACCGGGGCTGGAGATGCGCCACGGGTTGATCCAATCCTGATTTTACTTCATGTAATTCGGAAATGACACTACTGTTTACAAAATTAACGCTGTTCTACCAAGAAATAGGTATAGGTTGAAGTATTATGGTCGCAGCACACTTATCAACTCGGAAAGAGATCGTAAACGCCTCGCCTAGAAATGCGAAGACCATACGATTACGTTACGTTTCCCATTAGTGTGCGTTGCAGTATGATGTTTCATATAAATAACACTGACCGGCTCGTGGTGATACGGTTACGATCCCTTTCCGAGTTGATAACTGTGCTGCGACCATTAACCGCAACGCATCCGATCCGAAAGAGTAATTTTAGTGTTCATAGAATTAACATAATATAGCAAATTGGATTTCGTAAAACTATTTTTTCCCTGAAGCTCTCTGCGCGGACTATTTGGTAATTTTCAATCACTTAAGAATAAAATATTAAAATACTAAGCTTATTAAGTGCAACAAAACGTACACAACATAAAAAATACATAAAAATCGTTTTAATTTTTCGTAAAATAAAATGTTGAGTCAAAAATATATGAAGATAAGGACAAATTAAAAACTTATAAAAACTTTACGACTCGAGAATAAATTAGTGCCATCAGAAATCCGCGATTACGTGACAGAGACGGGTAGAGAGTGAGGGAGACGGGTGATAGTCGATTTAAAACGAAAAAATATGGAATAGGCGTCAAATGCGATCAACTTTCAAGCTATGTGTAGGTATGAGCTGTGGACGGTGGGTTTGTATGGAATCGACTTTTGTAAAAATTGGAAACTAGCGGACGTATTCGAAGGATTGATGTCTTCATCGGAATTAGTTGCAGAAACTGAGAATTTCACCGTCACCATCTCGTTCCGAAGTCCACTACCGTGCTTCTAGCGCGGACCCGTGCATTTCTGCTCTTCTGCGTTGCACAGATGATTTAACTTTCCCTCAGTATTTTTGGGAGAATTCATTTTAGCGATCGTCAAAAAAGTGCTCATGTTTAAGTCAAATCCCGGAAACACAGCTAAAAGCATCTGGTTTGTCGGCGTCGCTGAATTCTCTTCTCGCGTTTGCTCCCATGTCCCATTGCCCCCATATTATAAAAAATAAAACGTTTCGAATTGTAACAGAATAATCAACATAACGCCATAATTGAAAAAAAGGGATAAATTTGAATTTGGAACATTAAATTTAAAAAAGTCCGTCTCCATCCAACCACAGCCAGATATAAAAATTTTATGAAAGCTACTAAATAGTGATGTTTATTCGACAATATAAGTTGCATCTCGAAACGTCGATAAATATATCAGGAGGCCGCTTTTTGTCCTGACGCGGGGGTGTCTGTCCGTCAGGAATGTTTATCTCGGTAACGGTGATGTTATTTACTGTTTACATTAGAATACGGTTAATGTGAACATTATAACTTATGATTATAACTTTTGAGTTTCAAAATGATTATTTACAGGTACGTAGCAAGTAAAAATCTTAAGCAGCTTCAATTTTTTGCAGTAATATTTAATAGTGTTGTTCTAGTTGTAATACAAATTTAAATATTGTTTTAGTGAATTAATATAGATAATATGTAATTTTATTTGCTCTCCTTCACTCTGCCTCTTCAATGAGCCAACGAAATATATGACACATGACAATATAGCACTTTGCGTTGGTATCATGTGAGTAAGAGGCGCAACTCAGTCGTGCCAATTCTGCTACTACTTCCACATATATATTATTTTCTAACTAGAGCCTGTGGGACCGTCCCCTGGACTCTCAGGTTACGTCATTTTCCTAGTCGTGCAGTCTGATTTGAAAGCAAAGCAGCAACATGATATAGGCTATTATGTAAACTATTGCACTCAAGTTAATAGACTAAAACTCAATCAAGTAAACAACAACAAACAGCAACTGCGTGCGTCTGCTGGTCGCCGCGGCTCCGGAACAAAGGGCATCAATCTTGTGTATTTACGGCGCGGAACTAAACAAGCTTTTTTACTATAAGCCGAATAAATTAGATTGAAAGCTGAACGCTCAGCCGGCGTGTGTACGCCGGTACCTCTGAAATGTATCGCATAAATTCGACCAAGTAAAAAGTCGTCAACTTTGCCCGCGGGGAGACGTGTGGATAAGACGGCCCGGACGCAGCCCGCGGATGGACCTACAATCTATTCAAAGTTATTGTTTTTTTTTTCGTGATAATTATTGTATGTTATTCCTGTGTGTAATTTGGATCAATTAACATATTGTTGTCCGCACAAAAGAGTTTATTTTTTTAAACTTTTGCATTTATATTAGTGTAATTTGCCAAAAGACAAACACAATTAGTGCTATCTCCCAGAAAGACAACACAACTATACCCATAGAGACTTTTTGCAATTGCAATGCTTTTTAGTCGATTAAGTCGGTTAGTAGGTATGTGTTGAGTCCAGAAGGTTCAGGCACGAACAAGGCTCATAGACGGTCGTAAAGGCACTGGCTCTACTTTAAAAATTGCTCTACATGCGAATCTATATAATATCTTTCAAATTCTGCACAACTTGCTATATATTATGTAAAACTTATGATCAGACTTGGATAAAACTTTGCACATATTTTGCATACGTCATCATGTCATAATAATTCATCGTTAAAATATTTTTATCATTAAAAAATCGCTTGAAATATATTTTAGACAGATTAACAGGGCTTGTAAAAAGAATATGCGTTGTTTTTTACATTTTTATCGCGTATCCTAAAGTCTAGAAATTTACTATTACGAAAACAAATGAGTTGTTAGACGATATTAAATAATCATAAAATATATTCACACATAAAATTTATATGTGTAGAGAACAAAGAAATCGTAATCATATGATATAAAACATATAACTTGCAACTTCTATGGTACGGAAATAATATATTCCCATGTTCCTAGACAATATAGTTTTATGGCAAAGCATTATTTATTGTAATCCGTTTTCTATTTTAGAACACTGAGTATGTAACAAAACACCGATATTTCACAATCAAAACACGCATGTGCACGGCTACGAGCTCATGATGATACTAGAAAAATAAAATAAAAGGCGCATCCACACTAGTGACATCCCGTTCCCATTAAACGCAATAGTTACGGGTACAAAATTTATTGTTTTTCATCTTTGAAATCTTAGCGGAGTCAAGTTGTATAAATCATGCGTTAATGCCGGCGCATTATACAAATTCAAATTTATAACCCGATAAAATTACAGAATGGCCGAGGGGGTGTCTCCCCCTCCCCCTCCCCGGCCGGTGGGGGGGATCATTACCGACAAACTAAATGCGGCTTTAATTCATTAGCTATTGAGGGCCACAACGATGTTGGGATGTTTTTTGACAGTTATATTAAAATTTAGAATATATTGTGTTTGTGCGAATGGGCTTTGGCGTAATATTATCAGGCTGTTGATATGTAGGTACTGGGTCGTGGCTTGAATGAGAGACATACATTTATTTGATTTGGCATACTATTTGTTATATCCTATAATATCCATAGAAAAAAAAAACAATTATTAGTAATTTTGTATATTTTTGGTATCTAGTAGAAAGATTGGAATGGCGTTCCCAAGATTAATACCTATAATTCTCGATATAATTCTTAAATCTTTAATATATCCATGTAGTTAATTTGAAGAAATAAAAACATTTGATCACGATTCACGATTAACCATAAGAAATATTTTCTTTCATTGCACGCAAAGAACGTGAAAATCATTAAATCCCTACGTTTTAAAAAATATAAATGCCCAAATAAGTAAAAGACTTGCATACAGCTTTCTTATTTCTAATTTTGATTTAAAAAATATAAATGCCCAAATAAGTAAAAGACTTGCATACAGCTTTCTTATTTCTAATTTTGATCTCATAAAACCTCGTTAACTTTTTAATCCTACCACATTTCCCATCGAAATCGTAAAGCAATCAGAACTTCCCCCATTAACGTGTATAATAGATAATATCCCCAAAACAATAAGTAATCGCAAACAGACAATACGGATTTTTGATTTTTCATCCCATTCATGTTAAATCGGCTGATCAGCTCTTTGTCTGCAGCCGCTGAGACAAAGGAACCAATCGCCGTGCCTCCCCACTTATAGCTGAAGGTTCTATCACTTGATGTATTCGCCAGTCTATATTGTCTCTTAACTTTCATCGTAGATTTAATGAAGGGGTTTGGTTAGTCATTAATTTTAAACACTATTTGAAAATATGTGTTTGTTAAGTTTGTTTTAAGTTTATACATAACTAGCTGCGCCCCGCGGTTTGGATCCCGTGAAAAATAGAAAATCAACCCACGGCATCCCATAGGAATATTTTTTTGGGATAAAAACTATCCTATGCGTTAATCCAAGTTACCCTCTATGTATGTGCCAAATTTGATAAAAATCGGCAGTTTTTGCGTGAAGAATTAACAAACAAACAAACATACAAAATTTTGCATTTATAATATTAATAGTATATTAATACGTGTAGAATCCCGACGTTTCGGTTACTTTAGAGCAGCTAAGGTATATAGTTGGACTTTACAAGTTATTGTTACTATGTTCTTTATTCGTAGGTACATAATATATTACAATTGCGAAACTTTGTATGCATTATTATTTTGCTCTAAAAATACTGGACAGGCTTATAAAAATGGGGAAATATTTAGATCTGATCTAGGTTTTTAGTTTAGGTTAGGCTTTTGAAATTATGAATACCATATTTTTTATTTTAAATCTCTCAATCAATTCAATCAACTTTTGGATAGCTTATACACGAGTATTACCTCGGCAAAATATGCCACGTGAAAATAATGATATTCGGTCAAATTGGAGAGATTATAGAAAGAAGATCTACAACATGCATGTATAGTATAAGTCCGTCTGACAGTTCGTAACAACAGAACATTGTGCAAGATTACGAGTGTAGCAATAAAAGTGGATCGGGCGGGGAGATCGGCTTACGTGCGACTCATAAAAATTGGACGCATCATACGGGTTGAGTTACTGTCGCAGGCGTCGCCGGGCCAGCAGATATGTATGTCGGGATCGATGGACGTCGAAATAAACAAGCAAGCCTGTTTGCTTTTTTGCTGAATAGTTTGGGGTGCGCGGTGTTGCTTGGGTATGAGCATGCTTTATCTTAGCGGTTAATATTGCTACATGGGCCGGCAGGACGGAGGTACATCTTTCTATTATGTGAGCAAGAGGTACCTTCGTCATACTTTAGTGTGAAGTGATTGATGTGCTTCATTTCGGTAATAGTATGCGAGAGTTCACTCCCACTTAGGAAATGTAATAAAGGAAGATTATGAATGTTGTTTACTTTTTTTGACGTCGCTAGTCACGAAAAGTGAGTGCACAAACTCTGTGCATGTGACGTCACTGACGCTATGCACAGATATTGTAGTACGTCCTAAAATATCTGTGCGTATAATAATAATGTCGTCCTAGCCGATTTCGGCTACGGCGGCCACGACATATTATAGTGCACAAGTGTGCGCGCAGACACAAGTGCACTCTCTATTCCCTCATCCTCCTATTCCGATGGCACGGCAATCCGACATAGTCGGAGAGAAATCAGGCGCAGGACCGACGAGGCTTAACGTGCTCTCCGAGGCACGGGGGTGTAACTTCCTGACTCCGGACTGTTATTAGAAATTGACAAGTCCCAATAACATTTTTTGGTCCGACCCCGAGATTCGAACCCGGGACCTCCCGTCTGTTGTTTAATGCTTACCACTAGACCACGAGGCAGTCATTAAAAGTACTAATACGTAGTACATTTACTGTACTGAATCCCTCTGGAACTCTTAAGCTAGCAGTGTATAAACAGAACCACAAATTCTTTAACTCAACATTTAATGCCAATTTAGTGCTGACTAACGGCTGAAAAAGATCATCGATCTCAAGACTAAATAAAAACTGATGTCCCTGGAGCTTCATATCAAGTTATGCGATGGGAACCCTTCATGCAGAAACCATTCCATTTATATTGCAAAATTCGGCTGCAACCCCGCAACGCCTCAAAGATAGCAGCCTAACTATAACTCATATTCATATTGTCGTTTGAACGTAAGCTGCGTGTCCATCTGTTACAGGTATTGAATAATAAACTCGACTTACACCTGATATATTTATGCTGGAGGGAATTATATCCATTTTTTATTCGAACTGATTTGAACAATGTTAAATATTTACAGTAAATTATAAAAAAAGGAATCTATACTAATATTGTGAAGAGGAAACATTTAGTTTGTAATCAAATACGTTCCAAAATTACTGGACCGATATTATACTGGATTCAATATTTAAAAGGATGGAACTCCATTATCAAGAATTAAAAGTATTTTATTACTTACTATAACGAATTGTGACGTCAACACAATACTTTTAAAAAACTTTTTTGATATAATTGCTAAATGCTGCGAATATAAATCGTGATGCTTGTGATGGATGGAGAACAGTAAAAAATGCTCACAATTTTTCAGCTTCTTACTCGCATGTCATACTCAAGAAAAAGAGAAAAAATATCAATACATTTCCCCAGATCAGTGAATAAATCTTTGTTTATGCCTAATTTAAATTTAAAACATGTCAGTAACAGGACGAAATTTCACACTCCAATTATAGGTGCGCGGGCGCACGGAATCTGCACGCCACACGACAGACGCTTGGCTCGCGTTAGTGGCCGCTTAGTGCCGGCGCGACGGGCACGACACGGACACGACTTATCCTGTAGTGCACGATCGGCGCGGCGCAGTTAAAAAAAGTTTACATTTAGTGGAAATACTGGGATAAAAATATTCAAGGTTGGGATAAAAATAAAAAGGTTAAAAGTGTAAATTATCATACATACCTGTAACTTTTTGTAAAATACATATTACAAACAGTTACACAAAAATCTTTGAATCGTTTCGAAGGACTTCAATTAAGATGTGTGTTGTAATTTTGTAAGAGGCTACAATTATTGAGAACTAACTAATTCTTCATTTAATAAGTTAGTGATTATTAAATTTAGTTATGTACCTACGTGATTTTCGCAACAACACGTACATTGTGATATGATTTCAATAATATTTAACATATAAAATCAACATTGACATGAGAACTAAATGATTAATTTAGACGTTGAACAAAATTACCAGCATCAGTTCACTGCAATGTGAGTTTTGTTCAAAATGTGAAATTGTTTAAAATTGCAAATGGAAATTAATTATAAATAGTGGCTAATATTGATACGGTTCATAATATATATTGTTAAAGTAAGATTTTTTATCTATACTAATATTATAAAGAGGAAACCTTTGTATTTTTGTATGTTTGTATTGAAAAGGCTCAAAAACTACTGGGCCGATTTCAAAATTTCTTTTACCATTAATTAGAGGGATTCTTCCGAATCCGTATAGGCTATATTTTATCCCGTAAAAATGTTCCTATGGGATGCTATGGGATGTTTTTCACGGGATCGAAATTTGCGCGGGTGAAACCGCGGAGCGCAGCTAGAAAGTAAATATATAGAAAGATGCCCATCTCAATTACATTTTTGAAGTAAAAATTTTATGCGTACGCTTGACATGGGAAGTAAGCTAGCGAGAGCGTTACAAAAATCACACATCACGGAAGTTATCATTCAAACTCAAAATTCTAATTCAATGAAACTTTTTTGTAATTAAGAAATAAATGTCATATGACATGTTATGTCATTGTAAATTCGGGAATGAATTTGTGTATTAAGTTAATAATTAAGTTTTACTTCAGTTGTGTGGTCTAAAGCACTCACTTTTTTTTCTTTATACAATATAATCATTGTTTTTATTTTTATACAAAATGCTATATATAGGTAGGTATTATTATCAATAGATATTAGTCGAATTTCGTTCATATTCTACTTATAATTACGAATTAGAAGTAAAACTAACAGTTGCTTGTTAGTTATTTACAGAACCGTAATAAATCGTTGTAGGCTATGTTTACTTACACTTTACTTTCCAGATATAAAAAAAAAACTGTGTGTGTTAAAAACGTTGCGGGATAAAAGGCAAGCATAATACTTACCTTCTCATATTTTTTTTGTATACTATGTATGTTGCTGGGAAGCTACATAGTACACACCCCCTTGAAAAAAACGTTTCTTTAGCGCATTGTAAAGTTACATTAACGAGTACATCGTCGGCGTCACATCTCGCTCATTGTAAAGGCACCCGTCAATATTGTGCAGCGTTAATCCTCCGTGAAGGAAGCTATAAATCACTTCATTAACTCGAAAAAAGCGAGTGATGTCGCGAGGCGGGCCGAGTGCGGACGGGAGACGAACTCATATCGCTAATTAGAATTATTTATTTCGGCGCAGGGCTGCGACAGGCGGGGGGCCGTGTCGGATCTGATAATATGGTTTTATTGCATAAAGGGGCAACTAAGTCTTTGTGGCCGCTTACGCCCATATTGAAATTGCAGAGCCCGAAGTTATGCAGATGCGGTGTCTAGGTTTTGCTATTTGTATAACATCAAAGGGCATCGCTAGTACGAATAGAGCAGATTTTTCATCCTAAGGTTCGACGATCCACTCTTTACTCAAAGGGAGATCGCAATGTGTGTGACGTATCAATTTATAATGACCCTGATTTATACTCATCGGTATCAAAAGTAACGACAGCGCTCCACTGCGCACGTCGCCTACGTCCTTTTACCTTAATTTTTAATTAGTGAGTACCGACGTCAGCGACAACTTCACAGTAAATGGTAATGCAGATGCGTTGTCCCCATTCCCCCAATGATCCACCAATGTGCCACCGGTTACTCACGAATCCACAAGAAACGCGATAGAATGGAGATCACGAGGAAGAGGTACCTACATCTCCCGTGGTGCTGGAACTTGCGCTAGACTTATGCACCATTCACTTCCGAATCATGTGCTAGTGTCTCTAATCGTAAGTTAGAGCTGACACAATTTTGTTATTCAATCATATTTATATCTTAGTCTGAATATAGTTGCAAGTCCTCATCATTCATAAATATCATTCACACGTTCAATCGTCACCCGAGTCGAGAGAAGCCGACGGAAAATTTATCGAAACGAACATCGAGGACATCATTATAGAGAACGAAACTGGAATAGCATCAAACGCATTTTTTTGTAATCGCAACAAATCAAAGAGTGTCAAAAGCACAGTTTTTCTCTCGTCGCGCCCCCATCCATCTGGCTCGTCACAAATCAACAAGACGTACGCTTTCCGGCCCGAGACTCGAACCGACTAATGGCGCCTCTGGATTTATGGACTGACAAGCTAACACGGTTATATAGTTAGCCAAAAACATATTAGCTGTGTACCACTTAAATCTCTTAGTTATATAGGCTGAAATTGCGTTGTTTTTGACATAAATTTCACCATTCGGGGATAAAGAATTTTTACTATCTCCACGTTCTGAAACTCTCAGTCTTGAAGATGTGAGATTCTTTATTTTAATTCTCAGCCGCTGCCAAGATATACACTTTATTCGATTTTCATTATATTGATTAATTGACACATTCCTATTAAAGGCAATTAATTAATTGATCATTTTCTTACATCTTCATCTTCGTCATCATCAACGTTGTTTATAAAAGTAACCTGATACTCGCTTGCAACCTGTACCGTAGTAGGTATATCTAGGTCTCTTTATTCGTTAAATTATAGCATAGACCTATCATCCGGTCATAGACGTCGGTGGATTGTGAAAGACAGTCTCACCGTACTGCCCTCATCGTCTGCGCTGGCAGTAAACCATAGACCGTACCAGATGTCTGTATCATCATCATCATCATCATCATCAATACTCTCAACAGCCTTTAAAAGTGGACCGATCATTGCTAAACATAATATGCCTCTTTCGAAACACGCCAAACAACCTGCAACTCGCATCAAACAACATGTAAAAACCAGACCGTGCTACATCCCTATGTAGCGGTGACATGAAGAAATACTTCATGAAGCGGCCTGTATACTCTGCCGCGCTTGAGCCATTTAAACACACCAAATACACACTCTTTTGCCGCCTTTTAACAAAAAACACCGCCATATCACTCCACTTGACTTATCTTGATACTCGAGGAGCAAAACCAAATAGTACTTAAGCGTAAAAGTTTGCCGCCACAATGTTTCATCTGCCTACTTTCGTAATTATTTATTTGGCCATTAACCGGAATTAGTGAATTACCAAGAGTTTATGGAAGCTTGCTTGCAATTTAACTAGGTGGGCACTAGATGTTCTTGGTTGAGATGTTTAGTTAAGCACCGATCGGCCATGACTTTGTCTTGATGTTGGCATCTTTTACGAGAACGTCTTTTGCACTTATAAAAAAGTAATCTAAAGTTTTAGGCTAGACCATGGATAGACCTTTGCACAATCAAAAGATGTAGATTTATTTGTTGACGTTCAAAAAGTAATTCCTGCAATTCTATTTTGAATATTTTTTTTTCATTTTCATTTTTCATGCGCTTGCGTATCCTTTTTAGGGTTCCGTAGTTCTCTATTCAGTGTCATGGTATATTCAAATTAATAACCTCACGAAACGTGACAGCACACGCTACGTTCTAGCACTATCTGTTAATAAAAAAAGGTTATTTATGTCATTGCTGATGACATCTAAAATTCATGCATCAAAGATCTTCCAAAAAATTAACTTAATTACTAGAAATCTGTAAATTGATCAAACTTTGGCTAATGCTAACCCCGACAACTAGTTTGTTATTAAAAACCAACCACTGACGTCACATCCACAGAGATGTTTCTTTCTCGCCCCAGCTGCCTGCTCGCAAGTCCGCTCTTCTTGTAAGAGGGGACACAGAGACTTAGAGTTCAATTGACTTCACCTAAGATTCATCTGGATTCATCTTAGACTAAGCTCTGGAACCACTTAGGTACTAGGCTACTTTAAGCTCAACTAGTTCTAATTCATTCGAGAAATTTAAATTGAGAGATGTAAACATTGATGAAAAGTTACCTAAAATAGAGGTTAGAAAAATTACCTCTTTAATATCTTACATATACTCCTGTATAAATATTTTTTCTTAAGAATCTAACCCCAAAAAGATTTCGAACACATAAAAACCAGACTCGTAAAAACTTCATAAACGTATTATAATTTCAACTCTTACAATGTTTTTAGGAGTTTTTGATGAAAAGAATTTTAATTACGGCTTTTTAATTAGGTTATCTTTTCTATATATAATTTTTTATGGATTAAGGGGACAAACAAGCTGTTCGACTGCTTCTGGGAGACCTTCTGGTGACCACAAAAGTCACAACGTAAATACCCGCATAGAGGTCCTGCTTATGTGTTGCCCTCTTGTACCTCCAATGGGGCACAAAAGGCACATTAAGCAATAAATTCGAAGGCACAACAGGCAGGTAAAAGAATCCGCTTACCCAAAGAGGAGAGGAGGCCTGGTGATACGTAAAACATCAAACAAAAAGAAATTCATATTTATTAGTTTTATAAAAGCATGTGTCATAAAAATCTTTAGATCTGTCATCGCCTTTGCGTCTATTTTGGTGTTTATGTGCACTATTAAAATTGATATGAAATATTATTCGTTCGTCTAATTAATCCGCTTGACCCAGTCTCAATGTTATAAAGACGTCCACCCGCGGGCTTTTAACGAATCCACCCACGGCTGTGTTATGAAGTTGTACGTGTAAGAGGTATTTTAGTAGGCGTCATGTTAAATTGCAGCTGTACCACCCCAAAGTTACAGCTACGAGATTTGTGCGGTTTGTGAGTTTCGGTGGCCCATCGGGGGCAGGACACAAGCAGGGCCGATGTCTGTAGGTTTTGGTAGTAACATCAGAAGACCTGGAATTCACCTGTACCTAAGAAGTGATTTGTTATTGTTTGGTTGCAGTATAGCAAAATTCCGATTTGCTGTAGGAATGAGTTACCGCAGTAAAAAGTATATTTGATGTTGACCAGGCTTAGTTTTAGTATACACAAGAAAAAGTTTCATTCAAATTCGTCCAGTAGTTTCGGATATTAGCCCGGAAATACAGACAAACAAAAAAATTAAAAATAATTGAAGAATGTTCTAATACTATTTTAACATCGCCCCCAATTAGTTTTTTGTAAATATATTCAATGTACAGACACACGAATTTAATTGTTTTATTATATGTATAGATATCCTCATAGAATACCTACCTATTCTCTACTCTAACCCCATTGACATGCTTTATGCTTTTAACATAGAAAAGAACGATGACACTCTTTAAAAATAGTTCTTATGAAACTAACTTGGTAACGAGCAAGATTGTGCGGTGACAACTATGGTACATACTTACATCTAACTACTGAAGATATTGCTGGTGGTATAGATGGTGCATGACCCTTTGTCCCCACTTCAATGCCATCGAAATTAAGGGTTGAATAACTAAAACTTTCTCCAAAACGTGTAATTTGATTCATTCCACCCCTATTAGAATGATTTCGAGTTTTTTGTTTTTCTTCCCTCCTTGGTACTTAAGATGCTCTATAAATTGTAGGGCCGTCT
This sequence comes from Calycopis cecrops, assembly GCA_001625245.1. Classification (NCBI taxonomy): domain Eukaryota; kingdom Metazoa; phylum Arthropoda; class Insecta; order Lepidoptera; family Lycaenidae; genus Calycopis; species Calycopis cecrops. Next base: position 480,873 of record LUGF01048366.1, on the reverse strand, counting down.
GTTTGTATATGTATATAGTTATTTATCGCCTCTCCCTTAATGTACTTTCGTTAAAAAAAGACTTTTTTTGCTGAAAATAGTCTCTTAATTAAATGCTTTGTCTCGATTTAATTTATAATGTTTTTTTTGTCTTCAAGCTGTGATCGCCATTTTAGTTTGTCTTAAAATTAATTAAGGGTGGGTTTAGTCACACGTCCAGGACTTATGACAGTAAGATCAAAAGACTTGTGGTTGTTTGGAGAGCGGGTATTTTGTCATTTCCACAACATTAACATTTAGATCTATTAATAAACAATAAAGAACTTTGATAAGAGATAATGCCACACTGTACGCTTGCATGCAGCTGAATTGCTCTCACTTACACGAGAGCAGCGTAAAGTTTATAGCTGTGCTGTCGCGTTTCGTGTGGTGTGTAAGTAACCCGTGATCCATGGAGGAGTCAGGAAAAAGGAGGGCAGCGCATCTGTATAGCCGCTATGCGGATGTCTGTGGGTGTCGGTAGTCATGAAAATGGCTCCGACTGCTCGTTTGCCCCACCTAAAAAGACGAGCAATATTTTCAACCGAGGAATTATTCCATCATCATCATCATCACCATCAGCCGCAAGACGTCCACTGTTGGACATAGACCTCCCCCAAAGAGCACCAAATTATATATATTACTAGCTGCGCCCTGCGGTTTCACTCGCGTAACTTTCGATCCCGTGGGAATATCAGGATGAAAAATAGATGTTGGCCGTTTCTCAGACCTACTCAATATGCTAACAAAATTTCATGAGAATCGGTCAAGCCGTTTCGGAGGAGTATGGCAACGAAAACTGTGACACGAGAATTTTATAAATTAGACTAGCTGCGCCCCGCGGTTTCACTCGCGTAACTTTCGATCCCGTGGGAATATCGGGATGAAAAATAAATGTTGGCCGATTCTCAGACCTACTCAATATGCTCACAAAATTTCATGAGAATCGGTGAAGCCGTTTCGGAGGAGTATGGCAACGAAAACTGTGACA
>LUGF01048366.1:464852-475364 GCA_001625245.1 Calycopis cecrops | reverse complement strand
ACTTTTCTAAAAAAAATCTCAATAAAAAGATTAATTTTTAATTTAGATTTTTTGTTTTTTCTTTCAAACGTATATAATGTACCTAATATGAGATACTATCTCATATAAGAAACCTCTAGTATCTCTTATTAGGAGACCATTTTTCTGAGACGTCATTTCTGACTTTTCTTAGATTACTTGATGTAACAAAAAAAATAGTTATACTTAATGCTAAACAGTCTTTTTTAGTCAAACTACACTAAATACCGAATCGAATAACATAATTTTCATAGTTATAAGTAGAATCAGATTGTTTTTATGGCTAAAAAACAAAATGGTATCTCATAATCGGCATCCTTACCCTACTGACTTAATAATGATAATGTAGGTATGTCTGGAAATATACCTACTTATGGACTACTTCATGAACTGTTAATAGGCGCCTCCAGTCAGTTTGTATCGGACCTGAACTTATGCATGCATGAATAAGGGTCCAATACAATCTCATCGGAGTGCTATGTGTGGTCGCCGGGCGTCGAGACTAGGTTAGAGGTAGAAAGAGGGACCGTCCCCCCTTCTTGTGTAGATGGGAGAGATGCACCCTGATATGAGAATGTTTATAATAGCTAATTTAACTATAATTGACATGGCCAGACCAAGAGCGGGTGCCTCCACCTCTCTGACGTTGGGGATGTCGTACTGCACTCGAATGTGTCCGCTGTTGTCTGACTTGTTGTGTGTCTGTTGTTGTGTCTCGCATCCATCCCCGAGTCTGCTGCGTGTCCGGCATGTGTTGGTTAGCGTGTCTGAGAGTGTGTTTATTGAAAGTATTTCACACTCGAGATTCTACAGTCACTATTTTGCTTATATTGTTCGTTTGCCCCCTATACTATAAAAAAACGAATTCCTTTTCCATTGTCAACTGATTTAATATAATATAAAACAATCGATTATTATATTTCTTCAGGTTATGTCATTATAATTATTATTACTCAAGAATGTCATGACGTCATTTTAGAGCAATTGAGAGAATTATATAAAAAGATAGTCCAACACTTTTTTTTTTTTTGATGCAGGGAAAATGCTTTTAGGCACCGTCCAACCGGCTCTGGGTGAGCCGGAAGGGTGTATCCGACTCGGCACGGGGCCCCTACCGACTAAAAACCACTGCGAGAGCCTTCGGCCGCTATGTTGGAGTACCCCGGATCTATCAGCAACAGGGCACTAGTCCAACACTATACACCAATCCCACCTGTCAACAAAGACGATGTCAATCACATTATAACTGTTGTTATTACGGGGTATTATTGTTTCGGGATTTAAAATATTTGTTTTGTTATTCCAGATAAAAAATTATATTATTTAATTTGATTGAAGATTTGAGCACATTTTACTTAATACATATTATGAGATTGACATAAACTGATGTACGTCACAATATTATATATTACATATATAACACTGAAAACTGCATCTAAATCGGATAATCTGTTTCTGAGAGTTGCGTGCACATACACATATATAGTGAAAATGAAAATACATTATATTGGGTTTTCTCGAATATATAGGTCCCCAAAATGAATGTTTAAATATGCTTGCCATGAACATACAGCGATCAAATTTTACGGAAATTACTAATACTTCAAATTCGACCAACAGTAGGTAATATTGTTTAAAAAAAATAAAAGTAACTAAAAAGATATTCCTGCTGCGGCCTTGAAATATATTAGATTAGTTAAACAGAGCATGAATTTAAATGCAAAATTGGTGCAAAATTATTTTCGTTACAAAGAACCAATAAAATTTGACATCAAATTCGATAACGTCGCCGACTAGATTGTTTATCGCGCAGTTACGTCCAGGGCTGACGAGAACGATCTCCTTATTTATTTCAATCAAACAAAGAGCACGCGTGAAACGGAACAAAAATATTTCACCGACAAACGGTCGCACATCATAAAATTATTTTGAGATGATAAAAAAACTGTAAGTAGTGAAAGAGCCTGCACTGTACGTCGGGGTGCCACTGACAAATTGATTTATGCAGTGGAGGGGACAGACCGACACACGGACTGCAACCGGCAAGTTCGCACAGCGCCCGACTGTTCACGCGGCGTGTGACATGTTCAAGGTGAAATGAAAAATTAATTGGATCGTAGACAAGTGACGGTTTTTTTATTGTTTTCATTGTGACAAACAACTATTTGTTGATTCGGGAGGACCGATGATCGACTACAGATTAACTCCAGATACAACAGCAGATAGCTGCCAGCTTCTGCAATCTGGCAAAAGCTCCATACAAAATATAGCAACTTTTCAACCTATAGTTACTTCTTCAAATTTATTGTAATTATAGGAAAGGTTTAAGGTAATTGTTTTGAAAATCGACAATAAAAATAACAATTAAAAAAGTATTTATCTAAAGAAATATTATTTTAAGGTTTTTTCGATCTATCCCATTTTCATAAGGAATGTTCAGTTTGCCAGTTTTTTGAACTACCATTTTTGATTTAATACTTAAATATACATATAAATCATTACATATCTAGTATCATTTTTTTCACTTATGTGCAAATTATGGACTCATTGCACTTACTTTATGATAAGGCTTGGACGTCGAAACTTGGGTAAAAGTAGTAATGACCGAAAACTTATTAGTAAAATGTAGCATTGTGATTTATTTACGAAAACTCCCAAATTCGAGTGATACAGATGTAGCTAGGCAGGTATTACGACGAAAGAGAATCTGCTTTCCAAGGCACTATAGTAAACAATAACTTCCAATATTGCAATCCATCGAAAAATATCCGCCGTGTTGTGTTCCGATATGGGAGTCGAATCTAGAATCTCACGTATGCGCTTAATTCTACACCGAGCTAACTCTCTCAAGACACGTAACACGAATACCCTCCGACGTCAAACGTGAAAAAATATCACACAATAATTCAAATACATAAACGTATAAACGTACAAATGTAATCTTATATACGCTACATGAAACGGCAGTAAAAGTGAAGATTTATAATATCAGTGGCTGTAAATCAAAGTGCCATTAAATTTTAAGTAATACGGTACTGGGTCCGAATCACATGGGTTTTTTTAAGTCCACCTCAAGAACATTATTTATCTATTTAACGATCGACACACATTCAGGATTGGTGATGCGCCCCACACGGCCCGACGCTGTAAACGGCGTGTCACACGATTGGACCGGCCTCACTAAATTCGTGCTCACTTTATTATTGACTATAAAACTTCGACGTGTCAATTGCATGGGAATGTTTATGTTTTTTTATCTTGTCAGCTCGTTTTTCGGGTAAATGTGATCGCGGCGTAATTGGTTTTTGTCGTGACAATATTTGCTGTCATATAACCAAGTATATATATAATTTCTGTAACCAAGATTTATAATTTAGAATATAAAATCTGTAATAATTCATTTAATAAATTATTTTTGTATTATATTTATAATACATTTTTGTTCATAACTTAATAATAGCAAAAACATTTATAAATGTTGGTGGTATGCAATTTATATGTCATTAAGTACGATGTTGTAGTTGTCAAGGATACCTCAAAGAGAAAACCTCAAGTTCAAGAATGAGGTGGAAGCGAGACAAATATGTAGGGACCGTGATATAAGGCTAACTAAACTATTACCTCTGCCTACCATATTAAGAAACTGACGCGAAGATGTTTTATGTACCTCAAGGAGTAAATAAGTTAAAAGTAAAACACCTGTAGGTACTTGTCTTAGTCATTTTAATGATATTCAAAACTAATTTAATGCTTAATTGATTTAGGTTACAATAAGGTTGAAAGCTGAATTACAAAACAGAAAATTCACCGAAAAAACCTAGTGCCAAATTATAATAAACACCGTAATATAAATAAAACTAAATAAAATCTTCGCAAAATTTTGTATTCTAAAATGTTAAGCAGTTTCGTAATCTGGATCCGTTCGACTTTTGGCGTTGACTGTACCTAAGACAGTTTACATTTATAGTTGTTAGTACAGTCGCACACGTAGTTGAATCAGAGATAAGTAAGAATAATCTTATTCCTCTGATTTATTTGACATTTACGACCTAAGTGAGTGATACCGTAAAAGTTAGTACCTTCTAGGTTCCAATTGATTTAACTTAAACCAGCACCATTTTCAATTTCCCATAAAAATATATCAAGATAATATACTCAAAGTCGTATTAAGGAATGATTACCATCATCTTTATTTTCTCTGCCAGATTTTTACTTTTTTAAAGTAAAATATGTTCTGCTATTGGGATAGACAAAAGCTATGCTCGTAGGACATATTATGTATAAACGCTTGCACATTGTCTGTTCCTTCATTCCCTCCCTTATTTTTAAATGGGACGGAAGTCTCACGTGGCCGGAGAGAAATCAAGCGCAACATCGTCAGCTTAAGATCTTCGAGGCACGGATCCTAACAGCGCCAACAGTTCAGACTATTAGGATTACATTTTACTTATATATAAAAAAATCCACAGCATATGGGATGATTTTGGTCCGTTTGGGATAAGAATATGCTTACCTCCATAACATAGGTCACCTTCTAGTAGAATCTTCCTTTGACGTTCATTAAGACGATAAGACTCCTATTATGAAAATAAATATTTTCATCTCTATTCATATATTTTCACCAAAAGAGAGATATGCAATTTCATTCACCAATAGCTTGTTTCTTTCAGAAACAACAACAATAGTCTATTCAAGGTTTCAGAGAAACTACCCTCGTAATAGACACCCATCTACATGTTTACTGACATTAGAGCACGTAGATCATGATGAGCAGCTAATTTCAGTTATCTCAGCAATAATCTAGACTCCACCTCGCTATATTACCGAGTACTATGTAACATTAGCTCGTAAAATAATCGAAATTACATATCCAAAAACAATGGTTCCACTGCAAAAAGAAACAAACAAATTTCGCCCATGTTACTTCGCAGCTAAAGTACGTTTTAACACTCTTTTAACTTCCATGCAACTATATGAGTGAATACTTTTTCAAATTGAAAACGTCTTATTACATCTACACCCTGCTATCCGAAGTTTTGTCCTAACATGTAGGGTATAATCGCTGTTTTAGCGTGTACAGAGGCTTACGTACAACCTTGCACCCCCAAAAAGGTTATTCACGAAAATGTTAATATAATAGTTGCTTCGCTGCCACGGGTTTTGTTGGCGTGAAAGCATAAATCAATTTTATAGCCCCATCTAAATCAAACGCGTTTTAATGGGCGGCCCCCGTCATATCATTGCAGAGTATGATAATTTACGGCTACTATGTGACGAATGTAGAAATAAAGGTCCCTTCTCCCCCCCCCATCCCGCCAGGAGGGATTAGTTTTACGTCCTAAACCGCGCCCATAAATATGTCAGCTGGTATCTTTACGTCAAGATAACTTTTGGATTTACGAAGTGTAAGCCCGATACGGTTTTTTTCGGTATTGTTTTTGATAATGTCCCGGGAGTGATTTAAAGTTGATGGGATTAGTCCGATGGCTTCGTAAACAGATGGGGACATTCTCGTGCAGCGGCATCGAGGACAAACATTCGGATGCAAACCTCTCGTACAACTTTTGAGAGAACTATACAACAAGCTTCAATTAAAATAAAAAACTTTTGCATTTGTTTTATTTCTTTCGTTAAAGTTCGATAAATCTAAAATAGGGGAAATGTCTTTACATACCCCAAACCTACCTGATTTTTTTGAATATTCTTGATAATCTTTTTAGCACTTTTATTCTTATGTTGGCAAATTTTAGATAGCACATACAACTACATTATGAGATTCGATTAACCTTCTTTGTCTGTGTTGACCCCGACAGGGACACATCACAATTATTTTGAAAATACAATTTTTCAATAACTTCCACTGCTGGTTCACACGCACTTCATAAATTTTCAATTTCAAAACAATGAAATAAGTTTTGTTGTCTCTAATAAAATAACTGATGAAGGAAAATTCATAATTTTTATCAAATATGTATATCATACAGCAAAATAAACAACAATGCAAAAATAATATAATAAAATCCGTATACGTTTAATATTTATTGAAGCTATAAAATTTTTGCTCTATGTGAGTAATTTCATTTTGTATCATACATTTATATTTGAACTTAGTAAATATATACCGATGTATAGAGACAATATCATTCATTTTTAATAAGTTAAGTTTAAGTACTCGTAGTCTCTATTATTTCAATAAAAGCTGAGGTGATTATATTTCAATTCTTATTTTATCTGATTTGATCTGGTTTGTAGTGACGTACTATCTGATACTTAATCATAGATACGTAAAAACCTTAAATATTTTCTCGTTAGGTATGGGTATGTAATTATTACATCCTAAAACACCGCAAAGAACCTGTAAAGTACTTAACTAACTAACCTAACCTAACCCACCTCTGAATTTAAATCAACAAGAAATACGTTAAGAATATTCATGTACAAACTTTTGCGGCCATAATACTAGTAGCAGTATGTGTGACGTCAGAAGTTCGAAAAATAAAATGATTTAATTCATAAACAAAAAACACAACAAAATCAGTTAACATAACGCGGGCACTCGCGTGAATCTCATTAATTATCGCCCGGCTACACCGTGACGGGCGGACGGATGGCCGCTGCTGTTTAACAAAATCAGCACGTGTAACAACACCCAACACGTCCGTCATTATCGGCCGCGCTGTGACATTGCGCGGCCTAATTTAATTATCAAATGTACAAAATTAATATAATATTTATATCTTATGTGGACAAATTAGCAAAGCTTTTTCGTGTCTAACAATGTCCACAGACATCCGCATAGTTTATGCAGACGCATAAGACCAGACGCAGTCTACAAGCTAATTACAAAGCGCACAAAACACTACATATAGGTCAGGATTTGGCATGGAACTACTTCTTACTGTTATTATCATCAACAATTTTGAGTTGAACTTTAAAGAAGGCAATGTGTAAGCCTGAAGAATTGCGACGTTGTGGCTGTCTTTCTGATCTAAAAAAATTCCTTAGATCAGTAAATAATATTTTAATCTGAAAAAGCTTAGCTTTTTTTATAAATGTACTGAAATTAATTAGAAAATCAACGACGTAAAGAACTTGTCTTGCAAAGACTCAAAGGAATCTATTTTCTAATTTATTTATTTTTTTAATACATATATTATTATTATCATTTTTACTTCACTATAATTTAATATTCGACATTTTTTCTTGGCATTTTATTATTATTTTTATTGTTATTTATATTTTCTTAATTTTTATTGACATTAAATTCACATATTTTATTCCTCATTTTATTAAATTTTATTTCATAATTTGACATTTTCCAAATCTAAAATCATTCGACTTTTCTAATCAATGATTGTATTTTTTATATTAATGTTTTTATAGACCTTTTTATTTATTTCTTCTGTATTTATTCTGTATACCTAACTTGTAATTGAAATGCTATATATAAAATTGGACGTCAGATTTGAAATTGTAAGTGTCAATATTGTATCTTTATGTGTGTAATCTGGTGTCTGTTGATGTACCTTTTAAATAAAATAAAATAAAATAAAATAAATTTATAAAAGTAATACAACATACACTTAATTAATTTTAAAAGGATCAAAAATATTGGTTTTAAAAAAATACTGGTTTTAAAAGTCTAACATAAATAAATGTATGTAACGAAAAGTTATATAGATTAGCACGTAGGTTTTATTTCCACTTCTGTTACAGTTTTTCAACATTCAGTATTCACGCTAAATTCCCACGTATTTTTATCAATCAAAAAGGATTTTATTTCGCCATCACTGGACCAGCGTTTGATGCTGATACGAAAAAACTGATGTAGCACCCGTGATGTGGGGGTCATAGATCAGCCCGCACTGAAACCTGACATTCTGTCCCAAATAAATAATATACGCTTGTCGATTGTTGGAGAGCATAATGCACCATAGTGGCAAGCGGTGGAACTGGCTGGTACACGGTCTCTGGGCTTCACCAGTTGTAACGTTTTAGTAGGTAAGTGGATCAGGACAAAAAAGGGCTCTTAATTTGAAATTGTTCTCCTGTAGTTGGTCGCATGTTTTTATTGACAGCATTTTCAAAAAATATCACGTAGGTCCTTGTAGAATCTAGACTCAGTCATCAAATAGTCACTTTTTAAGTCTCTAGCACAGAACTAGTAAAATACTATGTTTCTCATTATATCGCTTCATTTGAGATAAATATAAAATAATTTAAGCCAGTCATAGTACACTCAGCATAGTGAAAAATATGTGAATATAATAAGCGACTTAGTAGGTAAATAATTAATTGATGAATCTTTGCACTCTCTGTAAATACATGACATCACAAATTACCACTATTAGTCATTTTCTGAACATCAGAGAAACTACATACATATTTATGTAAAATTTATTTAATGCCATGTAAATCAAGTATTTAAACACGTATAGCTATAAAATTTACTGTCACACGCATTAAATATGATCATTTATATTGTTATGCTAAAATATATTCTACCTAGGCTGTGAATCATTTAATAATCATACATAATTATGATTGTTAAATTAAAAATCGAATACGTCTGTATCAGTTACGTTAAAACTAATTAAGACAGCGCAATGATTGTGTTGATTGACTTGCACCTCAATGTAATGATAAGATTGTTTACCAGTAATAATATTATTTACTCAAAATAAACTACCGATACAGCGGGTGTCAAATACGCAGCTATCGTTCCGTGGGCTCAAATTTTTTAAAATATTTTTGTCAGTCATAATATATCCATGATACTCAGGATGTGTTCTTTACAACAGAGCCAATGACGTACTGAATACGATGATTTACGAGTTTTTATTCTACTAATTCCTAGTCCAAATGTAAAGAGACTGATGAAAATATAACGGGATCATCATTCACTTATAATAATAATTTTCGTAACGTTTCATGTGGAGTAACCACTCCACATGAAACGTTACGAATAATCAACGGAGCTCATAATTTTAAAGCGTTAAAAAGCGCTGCGTTTAAAATTCGCCGGATTCCGTATGAAAACTATAATTGCTACATCGCACATAAAGTCGTCCGTACGTATAAAATAAATCAGAGGATTGTTTCATTTCATTTTATTATGCCGTGCGCCGGCGGGACCGACTTTTGTATAAAACACTCACTATTAAAACACTATTTTATAACAACATGTTTTCCCGCGCTCAATGACTCCGCCATTCAATTTGGGAATCGCTTCTTGACGTGCTGTCAACGCTACTCAGCCGTGATATATCTTAGGGCTAAAAATAAGTTTACCTCTAGTTTAAACTTAGAGCAAGGAACTGAGGAAGACAATTTTGTCGATATTTGTTAAAAAGTGCTTAGAATACTATTGCTGTATTTAAAATAAAATATTGAATTGATTATTTTGTTGCAGCCAACCCAAATCGTAATGCATTGTATCTTAAATTTAATAGCAAGCAAAAGAACGATCCAGTAGATTAAAACTTCCACTTTTTTAAAAGATCATATTGATCTGTAGCTGCTCAATTCCCCCTGAATTCTCGGCTTCATAGGAGCCACGTTGGTCTGTCCTTTATACTCGAAGGCTAACTTTAGCGATACTTAAGCTGTGCCAAGAAAAAAGGCCCTGTTTTCTCAGCGAAGGTAATAACCCCCATCATCAAGATGCATTTCTTCCATTCGCGAGAGAGAAGGGAGTTTCTCCACCTCTCGACCATAAAATTAAGATTCTTCGCCTGATTTAGTCTTGTAGGACCGTTAAAACTGTATTGAACTTTTCACAAACACACCATAACACACAACACAGTATATAATTCATAAAAAACCTGATCATTGGCTTAGCTTTCTTTGATCTCTCTCGCCCTTTCTCTGTTGTCACCTAATTTTAAACATCAGAGATGTGTCAACGACAAACTGTGGTATCTTCTGTTTATTTTTGTTACGAGATAAGCTATATTATATCTTTAAGAAAAAAATGTGAACAATATGGACCCTTGAGGGACTCCATTTTATTTTTCTATTTACAGTTTTCTTAATTGTTTGCCATATTACTAAGATTATTATAAAATACCATATAGCAAGCAAGCGACTTTTCCACTCTAATTATTTATCTGTTTTTGACCAAACTGGTTTTAAAATTTGGTATGATTTAGAAATCACAATGGTATTTAAATTATTTGATCGACGATTTGTGACCATGTTATATAAAATCATATTAAGTTTTATATTACATTGTTTTTCAAATGTAATTTGTACGTCTGCATTGAGAAGTAAGCCTATTTCTTGACCTGATTTTAAATACAGATTGTTTTTTACATAAAAAATTTAGATTTATGGGTCTTACTTTAAAGGCAGAGTTGAAGTCTTATCTACGACGGTGTCGAGGTGTCTTGTAAATATTGCACACAAACTCCTAAACATAATACATTTTCCACCCTCACAATATTTGGCCTATTACTTGGGCGATCCATTGATTTATAGGTTATGAATCATCCC
>LUGF01048366.1:438640-464839 GCA_001625245.1 Calycopis cecrops | reverse complement strand
CCCCTCGCCTCACCCGGCCCCCACCGCGCCATTACCCGCCTGATGTATCGCCCTGATAATGAATCTAGTTCTTTTGCGCTACGTGTGATGGAAATATGAAGGTCGGGGGAGGTGAGTTATGGCCAGCCTGGTGAGAACGACTTAGCACAGGCGTTACCGTGTTTTCGTATCTCAGGTTTGAAGTCTATATCGCTGTTACTAGCGAGGCTATGCTAAAGTAAATGTTAGTATAAAATATTATGCAATATTTTATGGATACGTGGATTTAAGTTTATCTTTTTGTACGTATTATGTTTATCGTGTTACGTTAATTTGTTGTGTGTTTTTGTGTGGTTAAACTCTAAGACATCTTGACCGACTTTTATAAAATGTTGGGAGTGTTGCTAATTAGTAATTACATTACGTAAGCTCCTAATATTTCCAAGGGATCAAACCTTTCTAGGGTGAAACTCTATTTTTCTATTGAATAATAACCCTACGAATCGGACAATGGTAATCTAGTTGAATATACATATTTTAGTAATAAAATCTAAAATAAACATAAAAGGAACACAAATAAATGTCTAGTTACTAAGTTTTTAATCTGAAAAAGCTTAGAAAATTTAAAATGAAATAATGAAAAAGTGATCATAGACAGTGATATCTAAACTTGTATAAAAATGTAAATCCTCTATCGCTCTCGAAAACAAAAAGCGCAAAATTCCGATCGTATCGGAAACTTATCGAAATGGCTTAAAATTGAAAATAAAAATCCATTAGCTAAGTGAGAATTGACATTTCATTCAATATATCCATCCCGGTGACGCGCGTCTGGCTGCCCAGATAACACGCCATCTGACAATTGACGGAGGATCACCGATCACCAGATACCGATGCTCCAACTGAGCCGGTGTTTACTTGTTATGACACTTATGTCCCCGGCTTTAGAGGCCATATTCCTCTGCGGGTGCATTGAAGGGTTACAACAGAACAATAAAGGATTCGAAAATGGTTTTGAAATGCTCTCATCAATGTCTGGATATTGTTCAATCTTTAGTTATCAACTGAAAAGACTGCCCGTCTAATGAAAACTCGATAAGTTTACAACAAAAAATTGTATTATTATTATACATCGTATTATTGATCTCTTAGTTTGAATTTTGAACAGATTTTATATAGGTACCTATTTCTATTTTGGTTTTTCTATTTTGGTCTACTTATAACGCAGTCTTATTATTATCTAATTTAAACACGATAAATAAATAGACATTGTATGATAAATACGTAGCATTAGCGTAGGTACTATACTATCATGTCAGACAAATTTGTGGTACCCCAATACGACGTATTTCTTCCCTTATATCTCTATAAATTAATTACTAACCACAATGACAGTAAAATTTGTAATAATAAGGGACTTATGATTAAATTCTATTGTTAAAGCATCAAAAATTTCTATAACACAAAAACCCATAAATAAATTACGTTTTTAATAAAATGGATTAAAATATGACAACGCAAAAATCTAACGCTGACATATTAAATCATTTTTTAACAAACAATAACTGCGGCTGTCTATGGGTTACTGACTATACGTCATCGAGTGATAGATAAAAGGCATAGAATGCGCAAGTCATTGATGCATCGTTAGAATGTGAAAAAAAAACTTCAAGAAGTCCCTTACAAATTTTCGCGCGCGTCTGACATTTGTCAATCATTTCTCCCCGCGCTGTCAGCTGTCAATGACAATTAATGGCCACCTATACAAAGTTTTATGGGTTTTATTGGCCCGATTGTGTGTGAGATGATTAATGCAATCACTAATGCAAATCCTCATGGCTGGAGCACGGTCTGGCGTTATTGTACTTTTGTAGTTCTCTGTTAGTTGATTTATTGTAATCGTTCGGCAGATACGCCACTATATAATGATTTTGGGCAGCAACTGTTCTTAATGTTGTAGGGACGCTCGCAAAAAATTATCTATGGTCAATTACGTTATTGGACAAATGTTTTTTTCAATGCTATAAATTTAACATATTTTATAGCCTTAATCCTATTTCTCGTGCTACGGCTTTCTTTACAAAGATATTTTAACGTGGAGTGAAAGTTTAAATTTAAATATTCTTCTAATTTGTTTCTTCCTATCCGAAAAATATTTTTGTTTGTTGACATTTCTGGATAAATTAATGTGACTTATATCGTCCTAAAATACTGAACACCTTCTAGAAATTACTTAACATTTTTAAAATTTAACACTACAATATTTCAGTTAGTTTATCCCTATACCAATATACTTATTTTGTATATTCTGTTGATTTGGCAGCAGATCTAGCTATAGCACATTTTTTTCAATCTGATTATAAAATGCGACCTGGGTGTGTAGTTTGTATACCTCATATATCATTCATACATAAACATTTCATATTTACTATTAAGAATCAACCGTATTTGTTTTTACTTTGTCAACCAAAAATCAATCAAAACTAATCCATATTTGAAACACATACGTACGAACTATAAACTGACATTACGATAATATAATATATATAATGTGTTTACTACCTACTCACGCAGTAAAGTTCGAGCAGTTTATTTTTTGTGAATTTGAATCCCAAATGAAAGGTCTTTCACAAATTCTAAGAAATTGTGCGCAGCATTTACCCGGTGGTATGACACTGCGAACTGTCACTAAGTATGAAACAGAGGATTTCTTTCGTAGTACTATGAAACAAACTCAAAGGCTTTAGGTAACTATACAATTGTGCTGCCCATGTCGGAAGTTCACAAGCACGAATTACCATAGAATAGCTCTTGATTTTCAGCAATATATCTCCCCACCCGACTACTACTAAAATATCTTCATTAGATACCGATAATTAGTAATGATGAGTGGACAATTACTTCCCCCTCCGCCCGCTCGGTGCAGACTCCAACATCCTCCTCGCATCAGCCTGACGTGTCATTACCCGCCGCAAACATCCTGAACACGCGCGATGACACCTATCACAATTACCTATGATCCAAATTGCCGCGGCAGACTAATGTCACCGACACAATTTCATTACCGAGGCCCGTCAATGTCACGTCTCGTCACGTGTCACGTGTCACGCGTCACGTCAACGTCACTTACCTGCCAGCTCGAGGCTCGACAGATTGTTAATTAGAGTGTAACATAACGAAGTGTATTTCTGACTATGACAGTCATAATGATGGCTGAATGAAAGTTGGTTGGAATTACGCGCGCATTGGAAACGTTGTCGACAAATGTGATGGCCAGTTTTATTCATCGAGCTTCATATTGGTAATTACTTTTACGTTAATCGGACTAAATAAATTGTTATGACACGGGGTATTTTTAAACATTGTGACCTCAGGATGTTTGATTTCTTGTTCATTTGCTCTCCCTTCTGTCGTATGCGGTGCCACCTAACTAAGGCTCGACCAAGAGGATGACTGTTTGATGACGCTTCGAGTGGCTTTACCCAGGGGCCGCTCTGGATGCGTCCATGGAGGAGGGGTAACGGGAGGAGAGGTGTCTCGGTGTATCGTTGCCGTCGTCCCTGTCCTCTGCGGCCGTTTGATGGTTGGTACGTCGCTCTGTGGATGGGACCAACCAATGACGGAGGTCCTTCACCCGTCGCACAGAAATAGCAGATGGCGGCATGGATTGGGCATCGGCGGGGCGTGCTCCGTTGTAGCATAGGGACCAGGGTTCAGGATGGGAAACTGACCCCATTGTATGGTTGCAACGTTGGTGTAAGGACTGTATAAAAGCAGCCGGACAGTCAAAATCAAAATATTTTTATTCAAAATAGAATTGCTTTTTGAACGTCAAAAATTTCGTCTACCACCTGTTCTACCCTAGCCCTGTCCTGAGAAGAACCGATGAAACAAACTCAGCGGGCCTCATTAATTTCTTCATTATACAGTCTCAATTATATACAATAAATAATATAATTTACATTTATTTTTGTATAGAAGTAGCCTGGGAGGAGGGTACTATTCCCAACTAGTCTCAGCCCCACTAGTCTCCAAGGAAGAGAAGTCTGGCCTTTTCACCGAGGCCAGCCTGTCGCTGGAGGGCCCCTATTGCTTATAGACCCAGGGGTTTAGTCGGTAGGGGCAACCCAGTAGCCGAGCCCGACATTGTACCCGGTTGAGCCACCCGGGCTCCTGGGTAGCGTACGGAAAGGTATTCCCCTGTGTTACCCAAAAAAAAAGTAGTCATAGAATGGCTTCCTTCACTGCTCATTTTTCACCTTGTTATAAAAATATTATAGAAATTCTGACTCGATCTTATTCAATGACTTGCCCATGCATGCCAATAATAATTCTTAAAATACCATCACAATTTACAAACCCAATAATATTTGTCGCGGCGATGTAACGTTTTAAAAACGTAATAAAACAAGTGGATTTCGTCACAACCGCAGCTGTGAACGATTACAACATTGAAATAGATCAAAATACTGTTTCTTTTCTCGCTAAAACTTGCTCCCGCAAACACTGTCCTACTATTTTAGAGGTTTGATATATTGACGCCATGTCTTGATGGGTGTAGGCAGAGTCGACAAACGGTACACGTTCGTTTCAATGATTCTGCCTAATTTCTTTGAATTAGTGCAGCATGCTCCAGAAAATTAAAGAACAGTCATTATTTAGTTTTATGTGAATGGCGTAAAGTTGGAAATCTATTGCCACGAATGGGATGCATGAGATTGTTTTCATGATCAGAATTGACGCTTTTAAGACGAACCATTTATCTTCTTTACGCGATTGTCACTCATTATTAAATTAGCATCCAGAGAAACGAGGCATACGAGCGAATGTGTGTTTGACTTACTTTTCAGGATGCCAAACATATGCGGAATGTGTACAACAAGAAAATATAAAAGTGGGTTTCCTTCATCGGAAGTTTTACATATTACACAAAGTAGCCATCGCTTCACGACGCTACGATACTCTATCTCTCTGATATATGATATAGAGTCCCTACTTACACTTAAACAATTTACGTGTTCTAAAGAAACCAGGAAATCTTATTGGTTTCCTTGGTACAAATTTTACACGGGTCAAAAATTTAAACTTGAGGAAACTATTTTGGTCCTTAGGACGCAGCTAACAGATTTTCTAAATAGTGAAGCATGTATTAATTAATTATTAGTATTGATGAACTTTCAACTAAATTAAGCAAAGGTCGATGAGCGTGTTTTGGTGATATTTCTCACCGATCATCTTTAGTGCTTCGAAGACAAACAAAGGCGTTGGTTCTGGTCATCACTTAGGTTATTAACTTTAATTTGTATAAGACATTTTATTTAGTTATAAAAAGGCAGTTGAAGGACATCGAGGCGAGCCTCGGCCAATTCCCATCGGCGGATAACGTCTAAGGGAATATACTTAACCTTTCACTCACAAATCATAATAGTATTTCTAATTTTTTTCCTCGTATTATAAATATATAATGTAACAATACGTATGTTTGTAAAAAATACTATTTTCGGGCTTTGGCCAAAATTAGGCTCCGATAGGTATAGATTATATTACATAAGATATGTGTATCTATATCTATCTGATACATAACATGTGCAACAATTATGCGAGTTCTCGATGTCCATTTTAATTTTATTTATTATTAATTAAGGTATAAATATAGAGTGACTGTAAGAGTCCGGCGTTGTAACTCGGAACTTATTTACGAACAATTGATAGTTTACCTACCTATTAAATTAATGTAGTTAACCACGATCATAAGTCTATGAATCCCATACCGAAGACTATAAATTCACAACTCCAAGCCCTACACATATTTAGCAGTAAATCACTAAACGTATCTCTGAACAATTTCATAATCTTTGCCCGACGTGGTGAGGGCGCTGGCGTCGCAGATGCGCGCGAGTCGCCGCCGTGACGAGCTTGACGGACATAAATCAATTGTCAACCGCCGGCGCACTAATCTCCGGAGACTAATAGTCCGCGACGACGTGTGGACACGCCCGACTGGCCACAATCACGAGAACTGCAATTGATACGAGTTGTGTGAGAAGCCATTGTTGCTACTCGCTTTTTATTTTTCAATTGTTTTGATCCTTTGTTCTTCATTGAGACATAAAATTATAATTTACGTCTGTCTGTCATGGTCGGATGGTTCGCCTCTTTATGAGGTTTTTTTCGCTTTATTAATCTAGGCGTCGATTATGTTAATTATTCATTTATAATCAGCCCTAACCCGCCTCAGCCGCGCTAATTGTACTTGAACCAGATACTCCGACTTTAAAGTCTCACCACACTGTTTGGTTCAATACTGCTTATGTTAAACGACTCAATATTTTTAAAATTCTTCTATTCTAACGAATTTTTTCTAATTCTTTTTTTCTTTTTAATTTTTTCTTTCTTTTTCTTTTTTTTTTTTGCTAACTCAATGGGGGCTTAAACCTCATGTTTTATATTATTGTATAACCGATCCTAGATCTGACTCAGTAGACGTGTAGTGCAGCTATGACATGTAGATGTGTCGTCATATTCTTTGCTCCTCACTTTCTATGGACTACCGGACAAACCACACGAAATTCGACAGCATAGTGGTCATTCATAGCAGTAAAGTGAGAGTTACCTATAGGCCCAGCCCAGCTACAACGCAGCACACTCCTAGGGTGCTTACATAGAGAAACAGAGTACTTGCACGGGTCGGTACCAGCAATATTGCAATGCTATCGACTTACTAAAAGTCTTATCCACACTACGCCAACGTCGCCAAAGGACAACGGAGTCTGTACGCGGCGTTCGCTTAATAAGCCCAAGTGGCGTTCCGACATTACAAAAACTGTCGTTAAACTGTATTAACAGGCCGCTAGTTATGAAGCCTCTGCCCATTCGCGCACGCAACAACAGCACCTACACCCCGGTAATAAGGACTGGTTTTCCGTGAGGCAAATCTCGATCAATTCAAAATCTGTTGCGCCGCATGTATCGCGATCGTGGGAGCCGATCGATTAGCTGGCATGCAATTAATATCACAAGTGATGTCATGTGTGGAGCCAGTGGGACTGAGAGACAAGGTCGAAGGCTGGGGCCTTATCGCGGACCACTTCAGAACACGTTCGGGAGGTGCTCTATTTTATGGCACAGAGGGGTGAGTAGTAAGAGGTAGTGCCATGCTGCATCGCAGCCGATTTGAGCCGCCACAAGGGAGGCCCGTCGCTTACACGATACCGGCATAAAGTGGGTGGCCATGGAGGGAGGAGGAAGGCAACGCATCTGTATAGCCTCTACTCGGATGTCTATGAGCGTCGGTAGTCATGAAGTCAAGAAAATCGCTCCGACTGCTCGTTAGCATTTTTTATTAAGGAAAAAAAATAGCACGAATTACTTGGCGACGGTTATGTCATGAAAATAAAATTCTAAAACTCATTCACAGAAGATCTCGAGTTGTATCTTATACAAAAAATATTTGTCTGTATGTCCTTTATAAAATCGTAAACTACATACACATTTGATCATGCTACTTACAATAACTGGTGATGCACTTGACACTGGCACGTCAAGATTTAGCATTGTTTTAAAATGAAAAGAAAGTTCATAAAGTATCATCATCAACGTTGTCACCGTTAGACTCTATCCACGCTCTACATTTGTATCTTTCTTTCACGTACCATCATGATGCTGAATCCCCAACTTAACCTCTTTAAACAAGGTTAAGGTTTTCTTTTGAATGAAGTTTCTCAGAAGATTACAAATCAAATTCCGATATGGTGTTTTGTGCAGTATGTAAACTTCCAGTCTCCCATTGGAACGGAGGAGCACAGGAAAGCTACATAAAATGTACATAATAAATTTTGTGAGAGGCTGGTGATCTGTAACACATGATTTTCCTAATGCAGATACCAAGTCTTTTACAAAGGTTATGGTACTTCCAAAAATTAGGCATGTATCTTTAAATATGTGTCATAAATTAAAAAAAAAGTAACAACTATCTATGTGGCTAAAACCGTCGGTAGATGGTTGGTTGTGTGCTCCCTTATACTGTAAGAGACGAAGTTGTGTATACGGCATGACCAAACCTATTTTCCCAGAAAAGTATTATTTATTTATCATAGCGATGTAAAAAATTACACTTACTAATAAATTTACAGTGAACTTATGTAAAACCCTTATTGTATTCGTACTTCATATGTGTAATGGGGTAAAAATGACACCGTCATGCAACATCCGTTGTAACTGAATGATTAGTATTTCAAAACACAAGGAAACACACCCGGGGTCAATTAGAGCTAACCCTTTGTCGCCTCGCGGGTTAAAACGTCCAGGTCGCCGTGTGTGCTCGACTATATCGCTGTTTACGTAACAAAATGTACCCCAACTAGAGATGTGGTGCGAGTGATAAGAGGTAGCGAGATATCTCTTACAGAGGACATATTAAACAAATATGCAACAAAAAATCTAGAGAATCTACTAGAGCTTGTGAAGAATTTGTCTCCTTGTTATGACTAATATTCGTTCCGTCGAGTTTCGTATCATGTGTTTAGAGAAGGACAACAACAAATGGTAACTGAATTGATGTCTTTCTCATAGTAAATTATTAATGTAAAGAGGCAAATGAATTTTACCTTTGCTACATAGTATGTATAAAATATTAATAAAATAGACCCTATTAGATATGTATAATGTATATAGTAGTAACGGGCAATTATGATGGGAGAAGTATCTTTATCTAGTATAACAAAAACTTGAAATACATGCTGATAAATTTCGTGTGATTGATGAGATTGATAGTCGAAAATCTAGGAAAAGTAGTAAAATGGGAGACGGCTAGGAATACATCACAGCCAATGCAGGTGCGTAATACTTAGATCACAAGCCTCTTCTATTACGTGCTCTATTTTTAATTCAAAGCAAAACTTCAAAAACGCTTACGCTCAAGACTTAGCTCTCAGTCCAAAGCACACCCTACTTTCGTGCACACGTCAGTCAGCGGACATCAATCACTGTTGGCGGCGACTGTACTACTCATATTTTAACCCACTTCAAACATTTCTCCACCTTATCACCTTGCTGATAAGGTGCAGAATGTACTGTCAAATGTTCACCCCGGGGTAGTTGTGATGTTTTCAATCGATGGAGCGCGGTAGTAAATTAGCTGGTTATGAATTTTTGTTTGAGGTCATTGGTTTTAATAACATTGAAGTTTGCTTATCAATTTGGGTCCGGCAGCCAATTACGTGTGAAGGTACAGTCACAATGAATGTGCATTATGTTTTTATAATTGTCGATCGATGTAGGTGGCGCGTGTGGTACGGCCGACTCCTTATTTATAGGCGATATATTTTTATTTTCAATCATACAGAAAGAAAATAATAATTTGGGAAATAACTTGAATATAGGTAGATGGATAGGTACAAAAGTGGTGGTATTTCACATAATATAAGGAGTTGCCAATATATTCTGTCATATCAGCATGCATTCACTCAGTAAATATTTGGTACCTACATAGTCTAATTTTATATAAATTTTACTTATGGACGTCATATTTTTGGCAATTAAATAATGGCTTGGCGTGAATGAAATGAAAAATATAATTAATAACGATTATGAGTTATTAAAAATCGTTAATTACGTCAAAATTAGTCAGATTATATTATAGTTTATAATTAATAACTAATTTATTATTAAAACAAATAATATTAGAAGAATTTATATTATTTAAAACTTGATATTTATATTGTTAAATCAATTCTACTATGACTATCGAACGAACAATAAAAAACAGTGAATGGCATTTTTGCCATTGATGGTTTTTAAATAAATTTAATATAAATTACAATAAACAACACCAAAACAAAATGAAGCATCCACATCTTCACACCACGTAAGCACATTAAGTGTAACATTAAAACGTCACCAGAACCTTTGACCCGCGGCCACCTGTCACGGACCCTGCTCACAGACCTCACCCCTCAATCACCTGTCACCAGCTGTCACCACCGCCAAGAAGTCCCGAGACCCCGCGCTCTGTTTACGTGTCCCTTTTTGGAACTTGCTTTTTTGTGTATTTTGTCACTAAACGCTGGCTTTGCAGTAATGCTGGCTGGAGATGCCAACCTTTATTTTTTATGCAACCCAAGCATTTTGATATATAACTTGTAATGTTTCTATGACGGATAGAAATTTGCAGCCAATGTCAGTGTTACCAGCAGTCAAAAGACGCCTGGATATAAGTCTCCGCCAAAAATCACAGTGAGTTGTTACTACTACGTATTGATATTAATTCAATGAAAAATCATCATATTTTAAGTTTCTTTATTCTTATATTAACTTAACGTCAAAGAAAAAAATACAAAGAACTCAACTGTATAAAACATATTTTAATGTTCTCAAGTGTCATTCACGTAATCAAGACAAATCTAACGACAGTTAAGTTGAAACAGATAAGACAGTTAAAATGATAGATTTATCTTGTACTTTAAAATCCTTCAAGCCAGTCAGGCACAGTATTTTTTTTTTTTTATGATAGGGGGGCAAACGAGCAGTTGTAGCCATTTTCATGACTACCGACACCCATAGACATCTGCATAGAGGCTATAAAGATGCGCTGCCCCCCTTTCTCCTCCCACCTCCAGTATTGCAGGTAACATACAAATCTACATAGACAGACATACAGGCTGTAATACATTACCCACCCTCCTAAGACAGTCGGGTGAAAAGACACGAAGACAGATACAAGTGCAACGCTCAAACCGATACATCCCAAACTTCAAAGATATTTCAGGGCACATACAAAATAAATACGTACTCGTATGCAGGTCACGTTAACTTAGTTTAGAAATATCGCGCGCGCTTTCAACCCGTCAATGTCGGCGGGGATTGATGGACGCGAATATATCCGGAGCGGGTCTTGTGGACCCCTCCCCCCGCGCGCCATCCGTCACCGTCAGATGTGCCAAGAGCCGGGGGTAGGGACAAAGCAAGTGCTGCGGGATATATTTAGATTCTGGCTGTGCCACGTGGTTTCACCCACTTAGCTATCCCAAGAATTCATTTTTCAGGCAAAAGTAACGTGGTAGTCCGGGTATATACCAAATTACACCCAATCAGTTTTGAGAGTTGTGTGTGGAACAATAACAAATATATATTTTAATACTAGTCGAAAGTAGGTTAGGAGGATAGGAACTACCACCCATGTCCTAACTAGTAAGTTGTAAAGACTTCATTTTAACGAAGAGGTTATAATGGTGTTTCAATACGTCACACTGGTTCTTAATGCTGTACTTTCAGCGTCCTGTGTTTTAAGTAATTTCAGTTTCTTTCATATTAACTTTCAAACTTTCTTAACGATCGCCCAGACAATAAGAGCCGGCTGTTTACTACATTTTAGCATGAATGAACCAGTATCTACGTGTTGAATTTTGATATGTCAGTGAATTGTTCAAGTCATTATATTATACGTAGAGATAAAACCTTGAAACCGTCTAAAATAATGACGAAACCTGAGTGCCTAGAGCCAGAAATCACAGTTGAATGCTGAGAACTAAACAAAAAAAAAATTAATTTTATTGATGAGTTCGTAGATGCAAGACTTGTTTTACTACTTTACACAACGAAAATGATCCTAAAATCTATAATACGATGAACCTAATCCAGTTGTCGTCGAAACAAAACCTACATAAGAAACTTAATAAAATTGTCTAAAATATCAATTAGGTATTACATTTCTTACATTTATTTTTGTATAAATTAACATACGGTGAAGTTGTGTCAGTCCTCAATGTTATATTCCTCGCTCTATTTTAAGTGATGGAAAAAATCGTATTCGGTTTAAACATTCACTTGTCAACGTGCTTTGGTGCATACGACTATTTCCCAGTATGAAGACGTACCTGTTAGTTGTAGCAGGGGGTCTAATTGACCATAATGTCTCTATCATTAGACATCTCTAAAATATTTAAATCTTTACGATTTACCAGACTGAGTACGACGGGTTAAGTTTTTGGGCCGTATGTATGTATGTATGTAAATTTATTGATCCATGCCACAGCCTAAACGGCAAGATAGATTTTAAAGTTGAAGCTGTCGTTGCAATTGTCTTGATAATGCAAATAACATTAGGTTCATTACAATATAATTAGTGCGTTTTTTTGTTTTTCCATTTAATAAAAGGTATTTTTTTTACAAATTCTTCTCATAAAAGATAAATTGTATAAATGTGTATAAAATATAGATATTTATTTTAAGGTATTTATATTAACTAGTGGACCCGCGAAGATCGATTTTTGATCTAAGTGAACCTTTATTGTAATTAAAAACTAAATATCATATAACATTACATTGTAACATAGGTAAACAATTTATGTAGAATTTTCAACATTTGCAAAAGGCGCATACTTCATCAATAATTAGGTGTATCTTATATATCAATATGTCAAATGCATGGTAGTGTGTGTATAGATTAATTTATTAAATTAAAGTACTTTATAAACATTATTATTAAAAATATTAGCGTTCTGCACTTCTCTTACATGTGAACTATAAGTTTGCCAAATTTCATACTCCTCCGTCCGCGCAATTTTTGTAAAATTGTTCCTAAAGTTTTTGCTTCACGTATTTATATATAGATACAACGACCTTTAAATAAATATTTATATATAACTTTATACCTGCATAAGTTATCCACAAACATTGAAAATTACAATAAAATTACTAAAGCGTGAGAATGAAAATATAAATATATTTATAAACATATCATCAGATTTCGTTCGTTTTTGTAAACTTGACACAAACTTATGTTTCAAATAAATGCTTGTATAATAAAAATAAGTTTTTTTCTAGACAATTAATATTATATTATGTTAATTATGAAAATAAGTGAAAAAATAAGGTATGATAGTCACTGTTTTTTTTCAATTTTATTTCCTTTGACGCCCAAAAAGAATTTGCTTGGTAAGAACGAATATCTTTCTGAAGTGGTACCACAAGAGATGTAAGCGGTGAAAGCGCTGTGAAGCGTTCGCTTGTCTCCCACTCGACCGCGACCGGTTAAACATAATCTTACTCCTCATATTTTCCGCATCTTATAACATTTATTAAGAAGTAAACTCTAATAAAAGTGATTTTAATATAAAAATATATAATTAACAAGATTAATATTTAATTTAACTAACGATTACCTGGCAGATCTTAAGGACACCATAAACTATAGACAAGATCCCGCAACAATTAACATGTCGGACATCTGCCGAACGCCAAACACAACTTACTCTGCGTCAATGCGGAGATTTATGGTGCACGGAGTCGCGTGTAATTTGATTAATGACTGTGTCATTCTCTATGATTTTTTGTAATCTTTTGTCCGAGATCGTGCGGGCGGCGACGGACATATGTCCAGCCATCCATCAACACCGACAGATGGCGCTGAGTGGGTTGGGCCGCAGCTTACAGCTTAAACATTTTTAATAAAATATCTTTATGTGTCAGTCTTCTATTGGTTGCTGTTATCAAGACTTGTTGTTTTGGAAATTAAGCCTAAGAATAGGCTAAGGATAATAAAATAAATAATAGACCATATTCTACAAACATAAAAGCATTTGAAGCCGTTTATTGGTTACCAGTAGATCCCATATACGCGCGACAAGTGCTAGCTAGTAAAAGCTAGAATTCTCAAGTGGGTCGATCTAATCGCAACATGGGCACTATATTTTATGGAAACAAAATAATTATCCTTTTTAGCCTTTGTTGGGCCGCTGGTGGTGGATCTTTCGCCACTTGCATCGATTCTGTACCGGCCGCCATCTACATGCATCTCCAAGAATACAAAATTCATATGAGACAAAAATACCAGTGCCACCTCTATAGCGATGTGTGACGTTCTCCGGAGGAGCAGCAATGCAAGTTTGAGCATGATAATGACTTTTATTGGTCACAACAACAACGTAAATAAAGGGTTAGAAGTTCTGTAACATTGACATAATGATGATATTGTGATGTATAATATTATTTGATTTTATTCCTCAATATATTCTTTTATACCATCAAAGACCACCTCATACATTTGAATAGTTAAAAAATAACACAATTTTCCGGTAGATAAGTCTCTGAAAAAAGGGAATGTATATTCCTTCACAACTGGGGCTCGGTCTGTTGGACTCGGAGACAAATGGCGGGCCGGAGACGCGCATCAATCTACTTATTACCGACCTCAAAGTAAATCATTTATTGCGCGATCTAAATCTGGCTATTTACTCAACGAGGGGTCAAAGAGACCCATCACTCACCAGTCGGAGCTTGCGGGTTAACGCCGAGTATCGGGTGACATTATTAGCTGGAAGGGCTCCTTGCTAATATTCTTTTGATTCGGAGCTGAAGTTGAAAAATGGTGCACTTACAGGTTAAGTTGATTGTTTTCTATGAAACTATTTGATTTGAATTATTGAAATGTGCTTTGGATAATGTGGCTTTGGCAGATAAGCCTGTAATTGTTAGACATCGTCCGTCAGGTAACTAAAGTCAACGTGATTTTTTTTATGGTGTAGGGGGGCAAACGAGCAGTCGGAGCCATTTTCTTGACTACCGACGTCCATAGACATCCGCATAGAGTCTATACAGATGCGCTGCCCTTCTTTCTCCTCCCACCTCTCTCATTCATATGATACCGCTGCAAAGTGACACCTGTGTCGTCGTATTTTTGGAGTTTCCGGTGGTATATCGAATGGGAGGACGGAAAAGGGAGTTGTAGCTTTTCCTCCACGAATCCAATATATTAATTGAATAATTATAAATTTTTATTTTTATTTATTTATTTCCACAAGTTATAACTTTATTACAGGTTTATGCTTAATGCATTTTTTTTTATTAATATGAGTTTCATATCCTAAACTACAAGTAGTCTGTATACCTTGAGTAATAAATCTAGAATAAGTCCGCAAGGGACAGAGTTGACGTAAATGCAATAAAGCGTAAAGTGTTACGCTAAACTTGAAATATTTCACACAGTTTTACTCAACAAAGTATTTTCATACCTCGGAACTTAAATATCGTTTCCTAAGTATTGAAATCTATAAAACTACATTCATACTAATTAGTCCTAATAAAAAATGAGAAGTCTCTTGGCTCGGAGGCGAAGAAATTGAAAGATAACCGAGAGATGAAAACAATTTTTATTCCTAGATTTCTACGAATCTCGTACCTACTGAAGTAAAACCGTGAGTCGCAGCTAGTATTACGTAACTGCATTACACTTCACCGCTTCCGTTACCAAAACCAGATCTAATCTAAACGCTCCATTGTCCGATAAACAAGGCCATAATTAAAACACATTCGCCCATAAATTAATTACGTGGAAGGTATAATTAGAGAATTGTATCAGTCGCACAAAAACGGCTAATGGCGGATAAATCAAACTATCCATCATATCCGGCGCGCCATCGCATAAATCCCGCTCCCGGAGGGACGGGGATATAAAATATCATTTTAATTATATCTATCGCGGCTATGTGTGCCTGGTACCGACCCTCGTCGGCCGAACTAACTCGCTGCAGCGGTATTAGGCGCGATCGGGAATACCTCCCTGATAGTGGCTAATACCGCTGCAAAAAGTTTCACCAGTTTCCAGTGACCAAGGGAATCCAAGGGGAGGACGAAAAACTGCACAAAGGTCTTCTTTTTTATGGTATAGGTAGGATAGCAAACGAGCAGTCGGAGCCATTTGCATGACTTTCGACGCCTATATACATCCGTATAACTACACGGATGCGCTGCCTTTCTTTCTCCTTCCACCTCCATGGGCCACCGGCTGTACACACCGCACGAACAGCGACAGCACAGCTATCACTTTACGCCGGTCTCGTGTACCTAAGCGAGAGATACCTGCCCGGTCGTGCTGGCCCAATTCGGCTTGCAGTGTGGCACTACCTCTTATAAAATCTTCCTATCTTCTTCCGCGAATCCAATATATTTAATGAACATAATAATATATTGAAGGGGTACCTCACGTGAGATCGTCGTTACGTGACAACTATGTCGCGTTAAGTACGGTTTGTGAGTAACCGGTGGCCCATTTCAGCAGTTGAATAACAATGATGTATCCATTGTCGTCGGTAGTTCTATAAAGGCTCCAGACTGCTTTACTCCCTTGCACAATAGAAAAAGGAGAAGAATGAGACTATGAACTGCACTCCAGCCCCCTTATTAATAAACATAGAATAACTTTTTCAAAGTCAAAGTCAAAGTCAAAAAATTTTTATTCAAAATAGAATTACAGGAATTACTTTTTGAACGTCAACAATAAAATCTACCACAATTATCCAAGTGATAACCTAGTAATAAACTGACATCTGTCAAATTCCATACTTTTTATGTGTTTTTAATAGAGAATTTGACAGATGTCAGTTTATTACTAGGTTATTACTTGGATAAAGCTATTCCATGTCTATTAATAAGGGGGCAGATGTTATTTAAGGCGCTCGTGGAAGCTTTTGAGAAGCGGAACCATGTGCAGCAGTAACCGCCCGAGTGACAGGTCTATTGCGTCTACATGCTTGTCATCTCTGCACACTTCACTTCAGAATCTCGTTCTTTGAAGTAAACTCCAGCCGCCTGTCAGAGCTGCACCTTTCATGCGCTATGGGGACAAACGTGAGTCCAGACTTCCGACGCCCATAAACATCCACTACAGGACATACTAATCTGCACTTTTCTCAGTGGATTCACCCCTGACTTGTTGGTTCGATTCGGCTTCAGCGCAATAATAGTAGGAACTCATTTAATCATTTAATTTAGGTACATCAGGTGATCCAACTGCTCGTTTGCTTCTTGTGCTAAAAAAACTCCTACTACATATACACATCTATCTATTTAGAATGGTAAGTAATAAGTATGTTATTGTATGGGTCCTGGGCGAGTCTCGTGATCGAAGGCTGCGCGGCTCCCCCGGGCCGACCAGGCCACGGCATGTAGCTGATATGATAATTATTATATTAATTACTTTCTCATTAATTACCAAAAAGTGTGAATTTAATTCTTTTTAAATATTGTAATTTCCATTGATATATGAATGAATTAATGAAATATTATTTTTTATGGACAATACAAATATAAAAACATACAGAACTACAGCTCAATGTATAAATGTGCGCCAAGCTATGGCGTCCAGAGATAAAAACATCTTAAACAATCGCAAAACTAGGTTTCTTGCAGACGTCTATGGGTATATACTTACATATTGCATCAACACAAAGATGTAATACTTACTTACTTACATAATATATTGTAAAGACGTTTATTATGACGGTCGGGGAGGTACCTCTCGCTTACACAATACTCCGATGTGTGAGTGGCTGGTGGCACATGAGGATAGGGGGGCTTTAAGACGAGTAGGAAGGAGGAAACGCATCTACGTTATCTCAACCCTTTGATAACTACCGAATGTAAAAAAATATCCCAACCGATCCGTAGTCACACCGACTTGCCACACTGGTGTGACTAATGCACTTACACCAATAAATATCAATACAATATTAGGTACATGTTTACTAAAAAAAGTCATTAAACAACAATATGATACACAAGGTACTAATAATAATATGATTTTAGACTCTTAGCATATTTTTATCAAATCAACTTCGACAGGTAAGTTTCTTCACCAGAGATTTAATGAAGTTGATATTTTTAGCGCGGTTAATGTGGGTAAGCAGTGAGTTCGGAAGTGAAACTGATCGTACAGTAGAGGAGGACTTGAAATATTTAGTGCGGTGTATAGGAATTTTAAGAAGGTTATTAAACGAATGTAACTCTTTAGAATCTGACCGTCGCAACACATTTTTATAGATACGCGTCCACGGATAGATACGTGTTCTTGGGTCAAATAATATGGATAAGAATGATAGCGTCCGGAAATTATGGAGAGCGGACAGGTAACCACTTGAGTTTCATGTGCCGTATCAAGCTGTAGGGCCATATTTTGAAGGCGTTCCAATTTCATAATCAGCTCATAAGCTAACTTTACGAAATAAGCGTAAACAATAGTCATTTATTAAGTAAGTATTCCACAATCGCAACTTTGGTCAATATCGGAAGTAAGTTACACAACGAACCTTTCTACTTAACTATTTAAAATGGTATACCCAGAACAAATTTTGGTCTAGATATCCACTGAGAGTTTTAAACGTCTACTTTAGAGATTAGCTATTCTGCCTAAGAGCACTGAAAAAAGGTTATCCCAGAAAATCGTCGCAAATAAGCCCTGACTAAATGTGATAATGATGATTATGGTTTGTGTCTTATAAGGATTAATGCTGAATTCACAGATGAACAAGTTCTCCACAAAAGTCTACGTATTTATTTGCAAGCCATCTACATGCAAGTGAGAAGATGAAGAAGAAGTGTTTGTTTTAATATCAAGAACAAAAACAAGCGGTGATAAGAGAACTCTTTGGGGGACGCCTTTGGTAACAGGAGACCAGCTCGAAAAGCTCATGGGCCACCGGCTATGGCCACACCTCACGAAACGCGACAGCACAGCTGTCACTTCACGCCGGCATGGATAACTAGTACATTTTGTCTGTTAAATGCTATGAGATTCGTGACAAGTCGTAGATGTGAGGTTCTGGGTTTGATTCCCGCGTCGGAAAATCGAAATTTTGATTTTTTTAAGTAATAGAAGTGTGTCACTTATCATTCCTTAAAACAGTAACTTGTAACAGTAACTTCTATATCTAGATAATATTACGTATAACTAATATATCATCGAATCAATAAATGCCATCGAGTGTTTACAGCTGATAGTATTATCTGTTCTTCACATTAATAAAATAACATTTATTGTGTCGATTACATTAAGATATCACTAAAAATGTGTAAACAAAATACTTGTAAGTGTAGAATGTATGAAACTCGCTTGGAGTTTACCGTGTCGCGCACGATAGATGGCGCTGCTCCGTACTCTGTTGATAGCATTCGCATTAAAAATTTAAATTGCTGTCATTAAAGCGTTTCATCAATGTTATAATGTGGTGTAATATATTTTT
The DNA here is from genome assembly GCA_001625245.1 of Calycopis cecrops. Classification (NCBI taxonomy): domain Eukaryota; kingdom Metazoa; phylum Arthropoda; class Insecta; order Lepidoptera; family Lycaenidae; genus Calycopis; species Calycopis cecrops. Next base: position 445,847 of record LUGF01048366.1, on the reverse strand, counting down.
ACCAGTCTGTACTCGAAATTCGCTAATATCAAGAGCAGGCAGGCTACTTAAGTATTGAAATTGCCACAATCAACAGCGCATGATAACATGCTTGATGGTAATGATGATTATATGATGATTATATGATTAATATGATGAAATACTTGTGTTTCTGTTGAAATACTTTTATATTTATATTGTATTGTGTATGTGTTTTAAATTTTACATAAATGAATTATAAGTAGTTGGTTGTTACTAAATCATTTTCTCAACCTTACTAGTTCACTTTAAAGGTATTTTATAAAGGACACCAAGGTATCGGAAGGGTTAGCTCCGTTAATGCATTGTAGATCTCATCATCACCAGGGCGGTGTACAGTTGTGGGTATGCAGTCTATATTCGTGCGGTTTGTAATGCAGAGAATACTGAGAAAAGGAAAGGCATCTGTAAGTATTCCGTTGTCTGTGTGGCATGTCTTATTTGTATGCAAATGTGGAACTTAAAAATTACGTGTTACATGCCAAATGGAAGCAGAACAAGTCTGAGGATCAGAGTTGACAGCTGATGCCTAAGTTGCATGGTAATCCGCAGCTCTCTGCCTACGGTGAGATATGCTTGTAGCTGTCACTAAGTCATAGACATCATCTATGGTATGAGTATTCAGTATACAGTCTATGACTAAACATAGACAATACGTCATATACTAAACATTACGGATCCTCTATTTCCCTCAGCAATTGATCATAATACATTAAGGCTTTATTTAGTACCTTCTATAAGTACCTAATCAGAATATAGATAATATTTGATCTTACTCTACGCACATTACTTTTCTGAGCACTTGGAGGTGTTTAATCTACTGACAATTACCTTCCCTGAACCAAAAACTCAGCTCGCTTTATATAAAGAAAGTTATGGCAAATATGCAGTTCTTTTTGTAGGAGATAGTTGGCCATTGATTTGGGTATTTTGACAGCTATGTTTCGTGTTTCGTGCGGTTTATGCCGTTCCCAATTGGAGGGAAGGCATGAAGAACAAGTCTTCCTAATAATTATGCGGGCGGCGGTAGTCAAAACGCTCTATTAGTTTAGAATTATATTCATGTAATTGTTGAACCGTAGATAAAGCGGACCGGATGTCATACAAAATCACTATGTATCGGTACACGCTAGGCAGTCACCTTGTCGTGTTTAGTGCAGCTTGTGCGATTTGTGTGGCTCTACCTAAGTGTCCGGTAATTGATGGCAGCCAAGCTATTTGAGTTTCCTATATGTAGATGCATCCTGACGTCTTTCGGAGTCAGTAGTCACTTTAAATCAGGTGATTAAATTGCCTTATTAAACAATATTGAAAGATAGTAGAGTTTGAAACTTTATGAACTTACTTAGTCATTCCCTTCAGCAAGGAATTTTGGTTAATGTGTTGTGGTTATACCACAAGTTCAAGGGGGAGTTCAAGTAAATAAAATAAACCTTGTATAGTATTTAACATATATATTCTTTGAGCTTTTAATTGCATTTTGAAATACAACATAAAATATTAAATAAGATTATTAAATTTGGTAAAATCAATTTTTCAACACCATTTTTATTAAGAATGAGCAAAAGTCTCAACAGAGTTTGCGTATACATCGTCGTATTTATCGTTAAATGACCGCTTGATGATCATGACGAACCTCAGCCCGTCGGGACACAACATTTACAAACCACTTTAAATATTCAATGATCACTTCGGCCCCGACGTGATAAGAATCGACACAAGTCACTGATATATTGGAACTTACATTAAAGTGTACATTATTATATATAAAAGAACATTTGACTCACAGTAACCGTATATACAATCCTCGTATATGTCGTTATATTTGGAAGATATAGAAAGTTAACGTATACGAATGTAATTGTCCTTTCAAAGAAAAAAATTGTATAATTATCACTTTAGTATAGCGGCTGTCGCGCAACCCCGCGCAGTTACAATGGTATACAAGTCTTCACAGTTGAGTCGCCTAAGAGTACTTACTTACACTAAATAATAAATAGCAACCTCACGTGAGAGCGTATCTATGCGAATTTACACTAAAAATGTTCGTAATATTGCGTTACAGAAGTCGCGTCCTGGGACGAGCGACTTGAGATTGAATCTCTGAGATTACAGGTATCCAACATCAAAACAATTCAAAATATACAAAGAAAAGGAAACTAAAACGATGTTAAAACTAAATCAGATTTACATAAGATAAAGCAACACGAAAATTAATATTGCAACAAATTTTAAATACTGACAAACCTAAGTCTCGACGCGGACGTCGAGTCAGCGAATACATGATACCAACGAACTAGTCGTTTTACAATATTTAGCAAAAAATATACATTTACAAGAGATCGAATCAAATTTTAAGACTTAATAAGACTTATATTTACAATTATCGAAATGGAATTACAACGTAGTGTGGAAGATAAGCCGCGATCGACGTGACCGCGTGACAACCTTTTTTTACCTAAAGGCAATATTTTGAAAATATCTTCTTACATCTAAACGAACGTAAGACGTTTGGCGTATACTTATGTCGCTAGTCGATAATTACACTAACCGAACTCTGCGGTGAACTCTAACGATTACCTAAATAATTAAATTGGCAAAGAGTTTTGAAATACTTAACGTCGCGTCGCGACCTAACCCTAAACTTTCAACGTAGCAGGATATGGTATCATCACATCTGATGGCCCGGCCGACCTTTGACAATTTACACGTATTTACTCGATAATTGCTTCGCTAATTCCGTATACTTTAGAAATTTGGAGTGGGGACTTTCGTCGAAAGATTGAGAGGGGCTTCGCGGATCCTGGGGCGAAGCCGCGTTGGAGCCTCCGCTTTTATGTGTCCCGGGGGAGGCGGCGGCGGGAGGCGCCTTCATCGGCACCGGCTCTGGGAGAGCGCCGTCTTTGACGAAATGCATTTTCGACAGATGGTGTCGGTAGGCGCCCTTGGAGATAAATGGAGTGTCACATAAGGCGCACTTCATGATGGAGTCTGTGACGACGGCGTCATTGCACGCCCAACTGAAAGTTAGAATACTTGGTGGCCCAGCGGGAGAGGGCGCCGGTGCGGGCGCGCGGGTGGAGTTTGTCTCAGTTTTATCGCACAGTTTTTGAAGAGCCGCTAAAGGGTGGCTGCCCCCGCGACGAGACGAACTTGGTTCGTTAGACGAAGCGCCCCCTGCTAAATTATCAAACATAGAAGACAGCGCGCCTAAGCTGGACGCTGGCTTCCGATCTGTGCCCGGAGTGGGCGCTGAACGGTCGCTTGCAGGACTCCGTGGACTAGCCGCGGGGCTCGGACCCTCGCTCTCCCGCTTTGGGACTGGGGGTTTAATGTCCTCGTCCACAGAACTATTTGGCCTAACGGGTTCGTCTTCGTCTTCTATTTCAGTTTTAACCCTCACCGGTTGACTGCTCAAATCTACACCATTTTCCCGCTCCTCCTCGTCGGGTATTTCCCTCTTTATTCGCACGTCCGAGGGTCGGTCTTCCGAGGCTGGGGTCTGCGAGCCTCGGGTGTCAGGTGTAGTTCGAGGGGTCATGTGATAGGAATCTAACTTTCTATCGGGGGTCAAGGATTCGACTCTACTGCCCCCTCGCTCAGACATTGAACTAGATTCACTACCACTACGTTCGCGGCGACTGTAGCCTTGTTGATGGTGATAGTTCCTCAGCATATTCATAGTCTGTGGGTCAACGAGAGGCTTAGTATAATCGACGCTTTCGTCGATACCGAGCCTCTTGAGAATACTAGACCCGATAGGGGCGTGAGAGGCACCGCCGGGTATGCCGGGAACAGAATGACGAGAGCGCGTGTCAAAGCTTTTCTCAATTAACTGCTCGATGGCATTTAGAACTGACGGCGATGAACTTTTGTCATTGCTCGCATTTGGGTCCTTGGAACTAGGAGAAGAATCATTAACTGATGAAGGGGAACGGTGATGTACAGAACTTGGCGAAGGAATTTCATCGTTGATGCTTTTACGACCGTCGCGACTAGTGGGAGTGACGTGCCCGGGCACGTCGGGTGGGATGATGTTATTAGAAAGAAGTGCGCTCTTTAAGAAATTCCTTTGGCTGTTTGAGATAGGGGCGCCTATACATTGCCGAATGTGTTCGACGAATACAGCAGTCTCAATTTTATCACCACATTTTTCGCAAGTGATTCTGCTACCAGAGCCAAAATCCCTCATCGGTTTTCCCATAGGAACACCGTTTCCCTCTCCATTTTTGAACTCGTGTTGAGCTCGTTCTAATTCTAGCAGTTTCCTAACGGGTAAAGATTTCTTTCTCTTCTCGCGGGTTTGTCGCCTCCTGCCACCGCTCTCTGTTATTGAACGCATAATATGTTCTTTGTAATGTGAATTCTTAACCATGTGGTTGCTCAGTTCCTTCAAAGAACTAAATGCTTGGTCGCAAACCTTACAAGTTAATACCGCGCTAACGTGACTACTGGTGCCCGTAGCCGGGGGAGCCGTGTTATTAGCACCAGGCGCACTCGAAGAACTTTTGCCCTCGTCGGAGGATTTCCATGAAATTATTTGCTCTTGAGATATTATATTTGTGTAGTGCTGAGTGCGTTGCATGTGGCTTGTCATCTCAGCTAATGAGCGGAAACTTTCAGCGCACCACATGCATTTTAATATTTGCCTAGTTTGCTCGGCGCCTTTTCCTAACCAAACGTCCTGACCGCGTACTAACTTTCTAGGTATTGGCATATTTTCTTTAATTAACATATTCAAGTCATTATGGTTGTTCTTAGACGAAGCACCCGAAGAGGATGAGATATGAGAAGTAGTAGAAGGTGAGCTTGAAGGTGGTTGGAGAGATGGCGGTATGGGGGCACCAGTCGATGGCGGTACCGGTACATTGACACTACAGTGTTTCGCTTCTTTCATGTGAACCGTAAGATCGGCGAGTGAATTAAAACTTTTCTTACACCATACACACTTTAGAACATCTTTAGTCTGGTCCGCGCCTTTGTTAAGCCAATGAGATTGCCAAGCCGAATGACGAGCTGCAGCGTTTGGAGTCAAGCCCGCTCCTAAGGCGGCACTCTGAACGGATCTAAACAATTCCTCCCCTCCTAACCTACTAAGCTCGCTCATCTTTTCTAATGCCTTAGTCGCATCACTCGGTGTTGGTGCTCCATGTTTTAATTTACCGTTCCAATCGGGAGGAACTCCGCCTTTCGGGGATAAGCTGGCAACAGCTGCGGCAAAGAACGGGAGGTGTGGTGCCACTGGTGTGGACCACGGCGAAGCGAGGGCTTTATAATCAGACGATCTAGAACTTTTTCTGGTAGGCACGGGTGAGGGTGAATCCTCTGGTCCACGTTTTCTGGTACCGACCGACAGGTCTAACGGTCCATTTTCATTTTTGCTCAGGTTAACTATATCATCAGTATCGTCCTCATCATTGGGCGATTCGCTACGTTTTGTACTAAAGTCGAGTACCGCGTCGCCTCGATCTGAGTCTGTCATGTCGTTGTGACAAGACATGAAGAGTCTTTGCTGGGCAGCCGCTGCGGCGGCGCCGAGGTAGGCCGCTACAGCAGCCGAGTGGGGTGGGAGGAGAGCCGCAGGCAGCGCGGCCGGGAGGGCTGCAGACAGGGCAGCTGGGAGGGGGAGACTTGGTGCACTGCGGCCGGAGTAGACAGAGTCGTTCGAGGGACATCGCGGCGCGCCCGACGACTCACGCGATAGACATCTAGGACTCTCCCTGTGGACAAAAGAAAAAAAACTGTCAGTCGATCAAGTCATCAAAAATTTAAATTAAGGAGGGATGCTTACGGACTTTGCCCAACCTATTTAATTATATTAGGTAATAGCTCTATAGTTTAAATATCTTTAATCTAACTTCGAATAAACGTAAGAATGGAAATATAATAGTCATTACAGTCAGTTGAGTTCAGTATGCATACGCACTTGACGTCATAATGAGTATTCAAAAATTAATCACACCAAATAAGCTGAAACGATTACAATTTATCGATAATTGAGATAAATATTAAATGATTGATTGGAAAACCTATATCTTTCTATATCAACTAATTCAATGAAATAATAATATATTATACAATTCTAAGAATTATGATTCGTATCAGGAATACTTCAATCGGTAAATAACAAGATTTAAGATCCCCATTTAAATTTAAATAAGGTACTTATATGAATATAAAAAATGACGAACATGTAAATTCAAGTGCATCGAACCAAACAAGTTTTGTTATGATTCAATTTTGGAATATTAATGAATAATTTAAAGTATATATAAGTAAAATATATATCTATATCGTGTGTGTTTGTGTAGTATAATGATTAATATTAGAATAATATAATTGTTAGATTCCATTGAATTATTTTATAAATAAATGACGACTAAATTCTTAGCTCCTAGACCTAATCGATTGTTCTGAATAGCAAAATTATGAGTCTACCTCGACGATGAAATTTAAAACGTAATTGCAATGAAAATAGATCTGGCAACAATATACATCATGATAATCCGATGATAAATAGAAAATGGGAATTACAGACAAGTTGTTATAGAAGTGGACGCAATAAATTTCACATACGTGTCGAGAAAAACACTAGAATTCACACAATACAATATAAAAATCAACCACACGACATATCTTTCCACATGTTGTGTTTTATTTATACACACAAGTTGAAATTTGGATAATGTTCCATACCAAATTAGCATTTAAACTACATAAATAACATAAATTTTAACGTTTTAGATAACGCGTGTGTACCCTGTAACATATTTGTGCATCGAATTTAATGCAAGATAAATGAACAGTTTTTTGTTCGCTTTTAAGACATTGAACACACAACATGAATACGTTAATAACTTTGAATTTGAATGTCGAATTGTTTAATGAAACACAAAACAATATCCAAACAATGTTTGAAATTCGATTCGAGAAAACACTTGTACAAACTTCCTACCTGACATGGTCGTGTTCGACGATCATTTTGGACGCAATGTTTTCAAAATATTTCGATTCTTGAAAGTTGAAACGCTCCACGATCCATGAAATAACACTATCCAATCGGTGACACTATTTAAATAGACAATATTTAACTTCCCAGTAACAGTTCAGAATGTAAACACGTCGCGAAAGACGCACCGAGTCGGCGGTCGGAAGGGAAGTGCGCGGTGCCTGCGGCGGCAGCGGCGGT
>LUGF01048366.1:419824-430407 GCA_001625245.1 Calycopis cecrops | reverse complement strand
CTACCGCAAGGTGGCAGCACCTTCGGAAGGAATTAAAAATAAACCAAAATTACAATCTTTTAGCCAATATTCTGATAAGAATAAAAAATATTCTTAAGTTAATTTAGAGCGAAAAGTTAGATGTAAAGAGACATAACCAATTTTAGTAGGTACCTAATATTATTTAATTCAACAATTAGGCTTTTTTCTAGTGTCACAGGCATTAGCATCGACTTCATAGTTCAGAACTGCTATTTGCAATCTGTGGGTATAGATATGAAACTAAAAAAGGTGACAGTAGGAAAATCCGGCCAAGGTTGGCTGTGATTCACCTCCTCTGAGAAACGTCCAAGAGAACTCTAGCTGGTTATATTCTTTGTACATTACAACAATAACAACATGTCATCTCCTCGCCAGTTCCCTAACGGAGGAGGAGGAGTACAGAGATATATCACGATCCTTACTCTCTTTACTTGTTTCCTCTGCATTCATAACCCTCTTCATACATACATGCCTTCTTTGTATACAGTCGATAAAACTGTTGTCGTCAGTAACAGCGGTTGAGGGTTAACTTACTGATAAACCGAATGGTGATACTGCAAATCTAAGTGATAATGTAATAAGGGTGTCACGCTTTACGTACTGTACTGTACAGTAAAGTACGTTACTTAACAAATGAAAGAATGAATCACGAGGTTTGTTTATTACAAACATTGTGTATCTCAACAGTTTTACGTGGCTCTTCCTGTCGATACGTACGCACACAAATTATCGATACAGGATATATTGATAACAATATCATAATTCCTTCACAGTCTTCAATGCTTCAAATGCGATTAGAAATGCCTCAATGTCATCAGGTATCGTCTTACTCGCGCAAGAAACGTTAAAAAACAACTTTCGCTCCGATTATAAAGTTATCATCCGAAAAACGGCCGAAAAAGATTCTGAAACCCGAGAACCAAAAGTCGGCGCCACGGTGGCCGTGGCTCATTTCACTGCCCACTGGCTCGTGAATTCTGCTCGCTAATTGATTACAACGCTGCGTCAGTCCACGACGGCAGAGATGGAGCCCCGGGCGGTGCAGCGGAGCCTGCGCCAGCGTCAAAGGCAACCAATACGACGGACACGAACAGCACAGACGCAGACAATCAGACATTTAGAGCAATGATGGTAGATATGAAACAATAGACATTTTACCGAATTTCACCGTGAAATCGACGAAAGTTTCGACAATCGTCAATAAAGTATCGATCGTCGATACGGATGACACCGTTAACGAAAGCCGAGTCGCAATACGCGTTGTAAATCTTGATTATATCGGAATAACATAAATAGGTCCGGCGATAAGGAGCGCCGGCTCCGCCCGAGAGTGGACCCTGTGGCGACGGGCGAGCTCACACTGTCGAACGGCGCACGCCGTTGTAGGTTTCAAATTAGATTTTTATTAGTAATGCTTTACGGATAGCCGGAGTTATCGGTGGTGGTATAATCGATGGCTCTGTCACAATTATCTGATGATCAATCAAAAGGCAGATGTTAGTGTTAATCCGCTCTATCTGATGGTCGATAGCGTGATGGACCTGGCAATATTGATTGCACATTACAGGACATTTACGTCATACACAATGAATCAATACATTTCTTTACATGGTGTTAGATAAAAAAAATCGATTTTAAAAACATGTTTTTTTTTTATTTTTCAAATAAATTTTAAGTTAAGTAACTTTTCAGTTTCAAGTTATGTCGAGTACTACTACTACTACTACATAGATTACTAAGTTGTGAGTTCTTAAATTTCGTTTTGTCTATCTGTAACTGCACAGTTGCTTAGCTAATTCCTTAGCGTCACACAACGTCAATGTGTACAAATGACGCTAGTCTGATATACAACTGCCAGCAGTAACGACTCTGTATTAAGTCTATCATTGTGACATATGAGCTAGGCTTTTTCCGCGCAAAGTCGATATCCTTCTCTACATATTTAGTGTTATATAACAGCCAGTTCTTCTATATTTAAGGTCTTCTTTTACTCATTTCTCCTTTTTATCCTCTAAATCTCATTTTTTACATATAAAATATTACACACACACTGGCTAGTTGTTCTATATTTTAATAACATTCTTTTAAAGTCTCTCGTTCGATCAGATCAGCGTCAGTTCCAGTTCCAATCAGACACTTCATTTCCTCGAGGCGACTGGCGCCTGCAGCCGACGCACTACAGCCCTTTGTGCACAAACAAACACAAAATACTTTGAGTGAAGTCAATGGACTTAATACTCCTGCTGAATAATAGAAGCGTTATTCTATGATTTAGGTAATATATTTATTTTCAAACTAAAATTTGTTTTGTCGTTTATTAAAAGAGGCCTGTGATTTGTCAGCATTGGACCGATAACATGATAATGACGATGATATCAAAAAACTGCGGGTCAACTCCGGCACGCGAGTAGAGTTGGCTACTTAATTCTCCCGGTACCGACCACGTGTTCGCTGCGTGTTTTTGAAGCGTCAATGAACGTCCGCGGTAACCGAATGGTTAAGAACATCAACAACATCCCGAACACGATTCTGAAGCCAAAAATGTTAGGCTCAGAGTAACTGATCCTGGTTGTCTATGGATGGGGACAAGAAAAGTAGGGCAACACATAATAAGAATTATTCAGATGCCTATGGGCGTTCGTAGTCAAAAAGATCAGATTGATGGTTAGTCCCTTTATAGTATAATTCCATTTCCTCGATAAATCAGTAGGAAATATCCTCCTTTATCATTCCTAATCCACAAACAAACTAAAATCGATAGAGCATCGCAGTCATTTGATGGCGTTGTTTGGATCATGAGGCTTTCCCTAACAACAGTGTGATCGAGGCAACACTTATGACGCAAACCGTAACACCCTCATTACATTATCACTTAGATTTGCAGTATCACCTATCGGTTATCAGCAGGTAACCCTCCACCGCTGTCTGACGACTACACACATATCTACTAAAGCTATACAAAGAATATATTTTAGCCTACAGTAATGTTGAATTTCTTTGTAAAACCTTATTGACTGTATTGTTGTGGTTAAGGTAAACAATATTATTAAGAATTATCATTCTCGAACGGAAACGACCTGATGATGTTGCCGTCAGTAAACGCTCAATGTTCAACACAAAAACGCATCGATAAATTATGTTTTTTTCTCGCTTATAAATCAGATATTAATTATAACCTTCGTGTTATCTAAGACTTGGCTCAACAAAAAACCGCATTTGATTGATGCGTTGAAACAAGTTCTGATTGGTGCAAAAAATGTGTGGCATCGTGCAGCCTTCGCTGGCGTGGTGTCTGATGTGTGCGGCCAATGGGATGATGGTTCCAGGATGGAGGTGACTATTGAATGGTAAACGACAAGTCGTATCGTTTGTAAGTAGCCACAAGCGATACTCGTCGAAATCGTGTAAACGCACCTTAAAAATCATTTAGCTTCCATTTTGCTTCACAAGAACATTTACAGTGAAATTTCATAGCTGTAAGCATCAGCAGGTTGCGTAAAGATATTTAAAAAAAAACTTCTTAAGCTAAAGGTGTTTAAAACTCTTTTAAGTATCCACATACCTTTCCTATGTTTGGATTTTAGAGATTGGATCCTCAAGCTGGTTATCTAACGCCCGGAAACAGTATTACAATATACAGGATTCACGTTTGCCCATCTAATGATGAGTATTTAGCATGGATTTCACGTCCGTATTAAGCTTCCTATTTACATACTAGGGTACATGTCGAATAACATTATGATTACCTACTTAATTCTATAGCTTGATCCATGTCCTATAGTGAATATTAGGCTATATGAACTAGATACTAGCCTATAAGCACGGCTATCCCACGCCACATCTTACAGATCACACATTAAACACGTAGTTAAACAGTTGGGTTGTTAAAGACATCACTTTGTTGGCATTTGTCAGGCGGCGCGGGCGGAGTGGTGATAAATGATCGGCGCGTAACAAACGGTCCGCTCCCGATGACGGGCAAGTCATGGCGTCCCGGCTCCCGTGACGTCACGGACGCAACAAGTCCTCCACTCCGAGCTGCGCTAGAATACGAGCCTCCATATCAGTTTCGAAATTTTATCAAAGTTAATTAACATCACATTATCTGTGACTTTTTATTTATCTCTTTTTTGATAATTAATTAGCACACGTATACGATATCTGTGGGTTTTTGTAAGCTACCTATAAATTTTAAGAGTTCTCTCAGGTTTGCCCCGGTATCAGCTACATTCAGGACAGGACGTATCTGATTTTTTTCTTTTACTTCTGACAATATCTAGAAATATCTATTGAATGCTTATACTATATCTAATATATAAAATTCTCGTGTCACAGTTTTCGTTGCCATACTCCTCCGAAACGGCTTGACCGATTCTCATGAAATTTTGTGAGCATATTGAGTAGGTCTGAGAATCGGCTAAAATCTATTTTTCATCCCGATATTCCCACGGGATCGAAAGTTACGGGGGTGAAACCGCGGGGCGCAGCTAGTAATATATATATCCAGAATATTTTTTCTTTTCAAGAACATAATAGAACAACTTTTATAAAACAATTTAAAATCCGTGTTAAGAACGAACTCGATTCTCAAGCGAAATGTGTACAAGAGACGTGGGGCAGTAAATCGTTACGCTCAGCTTTGCTGTTTCACACAATTCTCCTGATGTCAAAAATCACACCTGCCATTGCCAATGCTCATCATGTGTGTGTGAGCTAGTCTTTATTTCCAGTCTAAAAAAATTTTAGTAGTTCAAAAATATCTACAGGTAAGGCAACTAATACTAGAATCAATAGATGATCTTGAAGATGGAAACCCCAGCAACGCCCCTAAAATTAAATATAAAACAATTGAAGTCAAAATGCAATACGAATGTGGAAAGAACCAAGAAGAAAGGACCTAGCTGACTTACCAATATTAGCTTTATCGAGTACTAGCTGTGCCCCGCGGTTTCATCCGCGTAAATTTCCATCTCTTGGAAAATTATCCCATGACATCGCATAGGTATTTTTTTCGGGATAAAAACTATCCTATGTGTTAAACTAATTTACTCTCTATGCGTGTGTTAAATTTCATGAAAATCGGTTTAGCAGTTTTTGCGTGAAGGAGTAACAAACACACAAACTTTCGCATTTATAATATTAATAGGATAACTGTCCGGAGGTAGCGTCAAGAGTCTTCGCAATGCATTGTAAGTTAGTATGAAGAGAAAAAATGCATATGAATGCAAAGACAACTATATAATGATACCCCATCTCTGGTCCTCGGTTCTCTCAGCCTGTCCCACTGCGGCATTAGCGTGCAGATGCGTGCGTGTGTGTATGTGCGTGGATATATGACTAAGTATTTTGTAATATCATAATCGATTTTTACTATCTGTATTTTTGATTATTTATCACCGGGAATCCCCATTCAATCAATTATAAATCTGTAAACAACAACTGTAAATGATGAGGTATACCAATAAGGTTTACAATATAATGTTTGTACAACGAGAAGAATTAATGTTTAAGATGCGAAATTTGTGAGAGACGTTACATGGGGCACTCAGTTCTCTATGCCAAGACACTTTTGGTGAAACTCATGAACAACCATACAAATATACATGCATGTCTGTGTTAACTCTATTTAAATATTATTGTAAGAGGTAGTGCCACTCTGCATGATTGCATGCAGCCGAATTGGGCCGGCTCGACCGGGGAGGCACCCCCTACCCTTACACGAGACCGGAGTAAAGTTAAAGCTATGCTGTCGCATTTCCTACAGTGTGTAAGCCGGTGGCCCATGGAGGTGGGAGGAGAAAGGAGGGTAGCGCATCTGTATAGCCTCGATGTAGATGTCTATGAGCGTCGGTAGTCATGAAAACGGCTCCGCCTGCTCGTTTGCACCCTGTCTATGGGGCAAACGAGCGGGATAAAACTAATAGTGTCCTTAGTCATACCAGCCCCATTTGATTGCAATTCTAAACTGTCTCTTAACACGCTTCAATATTCCTAAATAGATTCCACTCAGTATAATGAGAGACCCAAAGCTGCAGGTATCGCAGCTGAATTTGACTGCCACGACAGTCGATGGTGCCAGCCCTATTCCGCTGCCATCTTATCCCCAAGACGATGCCGTTAAGTGACAGCCAAGCTGACAAAGTCACTAAAAAGGCCCGACTGTCCGTATGTAAATAAAAAACAGCAAAATCTACAGTGGAATTAGGTTACTCCTACTACTACTTACGCCCTAAGATAATAAGCTAGCGTCAATCAACTGGCTCAGCTACCTCCAAGCAGCAGGGACAGCTTGAAGACCTGTTGCCTGCGAACAACTAACGGAAGAGACAGCGCCGCGGTATGTACTTGTTGTAAACTGACGTAATCGCCCCTTGACCGAGCCTTCAACAACTTGAATAAAGTCATCAAACATATTTTTTTTTCAGTTTTTTAAGTATACTTCTTCTATATATAAATTACCGATTGCCAAAAAAAAAGAAAAATCACATAACTGCCTAATTTGTAAATGATATTGTCAAAATTAATTTGTATTTAACACGGAAAATGTCATCAAAACATCTTTAGCTTGTGTTTGGCGGTTAGTTTATACGTCGCACAGAAATGTTCGGAACTTTCCTGTTAAAAAGCTTGTGCATTTTAGTTTTATACACAACTGAATAAATATATAAAAATTAAGAGGAACGGGTGGAAGACCACTCTGTTGAGCTGCTCTTAGTCTGGCCTCTCTCCTCAAGCCTGCCCGGCCTGGGTAGACCGGCATAGCCTTGGGAATCACTGAGGCACGTAAGTCCCCCACCACGGCAAGGTGGCAGCATCTTCGGGTGGGAAAATAATATAACCTACGTCACTGCTGAATAGCGTAACTTTAAGCAATTAAATTACTTTAAAAAAATAACAAATTAAATAACAAAAAAAAATAGTATTTTTTATGATAGAATTAGTAGCAAGAGCAGCGTTACGCTCAGCTGTTTCACACGATTGAACTCCTCATGGGAGTGGGGGTGGGGTTAGAGAATCTTTACACGAAGTGACGTAAACTCAATGGAAGATAACAAATCCTAGAAATAATAGAAAACTAGTGGCCGCCCAGTGGTCGAAATTCGACCATAAAATTATATTTAATTATAATTATAAGTTGTTGAATATAAATTATTAAAATATTACTGAATATGACCTGAAAAAATAAAACGTCAGTTTTATTTCGCAAATCAGCTGATGGGCTGCTACCTTAGATCATTACTAAACTACTTTCCACTGGACTAAAATTAAAAAAAAAAAATATTTACAGTTGTCATATGTCATTCCAATACCATTTAATAAAAAAAAATTGTCATATGTCATTGTCAATTGTAAAAAATTGTCAATGATAAAAACAAATATTTAAAATTGTACATACTTTATTTCTATTTTGCAATTAAGAAATCTGAATAATTTTTGGCACACAATCACGCCGAGACCTTTAATTTGACACCTTAACCATAATTTTACGTTGTGTGGTTCGGCCAAAAAGTCCAGGACAAAAATCGGCTTCCGCTATTAATATATAAGATGTCTCGGTGATGGAATATCCAGAACTACCACAAAGAATAAATATGAGGAATTAAGTTGTAATACAATACGAACGTGGATTTTATTAACCGGAAAAGACCAAAACTGACATACTATATTGGTATTAGAATGGTCCGGAGATGGCATCAGGAATCTTCGCAATGCATGCTTGTAAAACTGTTGTAGGTTAGTATGCAGAATAAAATGCATATGGAAGCAAGACAATATGTAAAGATACTCGATGTGTGGTGCTCTGTGCCCTCTGCCTGTCCCATTGGGGCACTAGCGTGGACATGCGCGTGTGCGTGTATGTGAGTAAGTGTTGCGTAATATCGATCGATATTTACTATATCTACTTTTCATTATCGCTGGGAATCCCTTTTCAATCAGTCATAAAACTGTATCTTTATTGTTGTTTAAACAAAACATTTAAACAATATAATACTTAGTCAGTGTTTAATACTAGCTATGTGAAGCCAACTTTTTTGGACGACAAGTACATAATTTATCCTTTCATAAAAAAACAACATACACATCACTTCTGAATAGTGTACCTTATGTAATTAAAATATTTTTTATTATGGAATCAGTAATTTCCAAAAAGGACTCAACAAAGAAACACACTTAGAAAATTGTTTTTTTTATAAAATTACCATAAATAGAAAGTTCATCATCATGGCCCCGTGACCGTCTACGAGTGCATATGATCAGGCTTCTCAAAAGGAACGATAAAACATATTTTAAACGTCTGACAATCATATCATGATCAAGCAAAAAAGCGGCACGGTCGTACCATTCTCTAAGCAATTCAGGCCAATTTCACGTAGTTTTATCTACTTATTACAGGTCACAATTTACTGGTGGTCATTAATTAAATCTCGAACCCGTGGAGCTGATGATGAACGTAAGAATAATGAAAACTCATTAACGCGTCGCCATATTAATACGAGGTCTGTTCTGCCGCGTCACCCATCAATCAGTCGCGACGACACTCGATTCATAAAGGTATTAATTTAACTTGGCCGTTGACATTGATTGATATTATCGATATTATTGCGATATCGAATAATTACCCGGCCCCGATGTATCGATTATTCATATCAGCTTCGAGTTTATTAGCCGATACCTTGTAACCTCACTAGTTCTTTATGTTTATAGTTTTATTAAGGCTATAATTTTGTTCTAATCATAGCAATTCTCCCAACACAAAGTAGACACACATAAACTAAAAAGTCAATGTCATTGCTGCATGCAGCCGAATCAGGAGAGATCGGGACAAGGGCTTTCGCTTCAATTGCAATAGTAACATCTGCATAAAACAGCGGACCAAGTAGTAGGGTAGTTAATAAGAGCAAAACTTTTACAGACTCAAGTTATTTGATTCATCTAACGCAGGTTGTATTACCATTACACAGCAAGGGAGCTGAGAGAAACGAGGAATGCGCTCATCTCTCATCCCTTCTGGCCTCATTGTCTGTATATCTATCAAGTAAAGTAAATTAAATTAATGAAAAAAAACATCTTTTAAATTTTAGTTCATACTGAGATATTAATAAATTGTATCGGTAATTTTGAAATAGGATGTCTAATTGGTGTGAGATTGAGTAGGCACTAGTAGTACATCAACCCCCTAAAGACCTGAAACAAATGATGGGGTCGGTCCGACCCCGGGGCAGACATTGAGAAATGCCGCCGAGGATCACGTCAATACGGCCATCCGTACGCGTCGACAGACGGACAGCGGGACATAACTTCATTAGAGACCTCAAATCACTCCATTTGTACTAATGTGTGTAGAGGGCCCGTATTTGGGGATACTTGTTCTTGGGAATTAGGCTATCAATCTATATCGACAGTTTTTAAGTCTCTTCGCTTGCATTAAGAATTATATACTTGCTAATCGTACCTATTGAATAAAATGTTATAGCTTTGATAAATTATTCTAGCATTAATTTGTTCTGCTTAGTGGTGAAATATTACAAACGATTCTTAGTTTCCTATTTTTTTTCAGTTAAACAAAATTAAAAAAATTTAATTTAGAAGTTAGGAATGGAAGAGTTCCAATTGATTTTATAATTTAAAAATTTTATTTTAGAAATTAATTTTATTTTTTGGACTATAAAAAGTAATTATGTAATAACAACCAAGTATTCAAAATAAATCAAACTAAATGCAAGCTTTATTGTGCTAAGATATCTACTTACATATTAGAGTAACAAGTGCTATATAGCTGGTTAATAAAGTAGAAGTAGAAAGTACTTATAAAGATATACTTATAAAGAAAAGTGATT
Organism: Calycopis cecrops; assembly: GCA_001625245.1. Lineage (NCBI taxonomy): Eukaryota > Metazoa > Arthropoda > Insecta > Lepidoptera > Lycaenidae > Calycopis > Calycopis cecrops. The sequence goes on along the minus strand of LUGF01048366.1, from coordinate 420,547 downwards.
TATGAGATTATGGTCACAGGGTACATCGAGTCTCATGTTCAGCGGGGAAGTCAAATTAATGATATTTAAATAGGCAACTTAACTATCGATAGTTTATATGGTTTGTATATTTAAATAAATTACTAAATTTCAATGAATAATTAACTAAACCCATGGGTCTAACCGACCGCGTCCGTTATCACGGGGCATTTCAATTCGAATCAATAACTTACGGGTTTGATAGGAGGGTATTAAGATATAAGTTTATGAGGGGTCACAGCACCTTTTTTAATTAAGTCGTATCTTGTAACATGGCGTAACGGCGTGTAAGGCGCGTCCCGCACAGGCCGGGCTGTGCACTTGTGCACGCATTACATGTGTTGCACGGGCACTTGTGCACGGACCATTTGATATACAGTTGTAAAGACGAGCAGTGAACTGTGCTATTTGCGCGATGCTCACAATCGCTCCACTCACAATAACACGACGGTACGGATAGCACATTCAAGAAAGAATGTCCAAATATTTTTCTACTTCTTTTATATTTTTTTGAAATACCCGATGATTAAAAAAACATAAGATAACGACGATCCGATACTACGCGTTAATTGACCTAAAATGTGTATACAATAATTAGGTACAAAGTACATGAGTCGAATAGCTTGTGGATAAAAGGTAAGGTTGTAATACAAAATGAAGTATGAACTGTAGATTATAAGAATCATTGATATAAGAGATATGAAG
>LUGF01048366.1:388148-419739 GCA_001625245.1 Calycopis cecrops | reverse complement strand
TCGAAAAACCCGGTCTGTGAGACCGGGGTCACCAATGATGTAAGTCAAATTGACGTCACCAATGGCGGGTTAAAAGTAAATCTCGATGATCATCGATCACTTTACATGTAGTTATCTAATTAAAGATTATGTAGTGTTCTAAGGAAAACACATGATCGGTTGGTTTTGTTACTTTTCAGGTAAGACATGTATGATTAAATATTCATGTTACACAACGTTTCAGCCAATAATTCCAGGTGTATGTAGCATTTGAATTCTGTTTAGACTTAAATATATTCCTATTATTGCCTGTAGATTTTGAATATAATTCACTAATCGTTTCCATTAATGCTGAGAAAAAAAAACATGAATGGCTACCGATGCACTTGTGTCACATTAGTTATGAAAGGTTTATGGAGCGTTTATGAGAACCTACACACGGTTATATGACGTTTTAAAACTTATCGAGCATTTTAACTAAAGAATGACTAAAACCCTCGATAAACATTTTTATGAATTCTTTTAGGACCAAGTTGGTCAGCTAAAATTAAAAACAAAACTATTACTGTTATATTTTCAAATGCAAGCACGCAGACGAAATTTAAGTTTCGGTAACGTAAGAAATCACCTTCAACCTGTATTATGGTCGAAAATATGTAAGAGCAAGTTCCAAACGAAAGGCTACAGATGCAGTTGCGTCCTTGCTGACGCTACAAGTGATCCAATCCAACTTGCCATGTACCTGCTCTAACGCCGCTCGGGAGGCGGGGACGAGCCTGCGTTTTGACCAATGATTTCACTCCGTTCAGGCAAAACTAATTATACTGATTTATGCTGCCATTGTTCATTGTTATATGTCTTTCTCCGGCTATAGCCGGCTATAGGCATGCATATGCATCGTGACGCATCGCCTATGCACTTTTGTTTTTAAGATATTGCATATCGATGCCCTGCAAATTATTCCGATACGCTAATACAGCTAAGTTATGGTCTGAGATGGTTTGCGCTTCTTTGTACAGTGTTCATCTTGTTCGCGTTTCATTTTATCATCAATATTCACTTAGGTTTATAAAGGTGTGCTGTAACACCAAGATAGACCTTCAATCAAGTATGACCGTAATATTTTATGAAATCTAACGAGTTCTAATTATACACTTTTCTTTTCTATTTTTTTTGAGTTGTTATTATATGAGGAACCACTGATTTTGCCACTGTTATTTCACCAGAAGAGACATCCTTTACCCGGGCCCGGTCACGGTCGCGGGTGGACTGCGGCCGAGACCGTGCATGATGTAAAACTTCTGAAACTTCGTGCAAAAAAATAATTAAATACTTTTTTTGATTGCAATGAGTAATATTTCTTAAGACTTCGTTATGCAAACCAGACTTATTTAATTGATAAAGAGCTGCAGAAAACTTTAAAGTTGAAACTAAAGAATTCTACGGTTACGTTTTATTGAACGATTTAGAGTAAGGCTGGGTAAATATAATAGAGGGTAAAGTTTTCATATCCGCTGTTGGATGGCCTAACTTGGATTACATGATACACAATTAAAAGAGCATTAGGTACATTTTTGCATCTGTTATTCGACACCGATGAAACAAAGTAAAACTTACTTCTCAAAGTAGCACACCACGAATATATTCCTACAGGTAAGTGAATACTGCACACGAACAATATACATATAAATATTTACGTATATATAAACACATTATTGAGTATAATTCATAAGTTAGTTTTTTTCGGAAATGACTCATTCTACATACCTACATTAGATTGAAGCACGATTTTGATCAAAGGTAATTTTCATTAATTTTTAGATAGAAAATTAATTTTAAAGGTTTTATATACAAGGTAGGTATATTATTAAGAAATTGAGAATACGTATTTTAATTATTAAGAAGATTCAAAGGTATGTTAAATATAAGAATTTTGCTTGCCATACAAATGTTTTAAGTTAGTAATTAAAATAACTAATCGCTAAAGTTACCAACAAATTAAACTTCTCGTAACACAAAAGCGCCATGTAAAAGCCCGATAGGTAGATACATTCATCTCACTCACTCACAGGTCGTTTTAACACTCAGTCCCACCGCGTGTGAATTGCCTTTTTATTTTCCGTACAATACCGGCACAAGCACGTACCCCGCACGTCAATATATCAATATTCCGTAATGTATTCCACGTTGCGCAAAACAGAGCAAATAACCTGCGCCCGCGCACGCATTCACCTGTCGCCCGCACGTGGGCGGACTCCGCTTTTTCCGTCGCCTGTCACCGGCCGGCGGAATTCGGGTGCGATATTTTCCGCTTTCGGAATCCGAAGGCTGTGTCGAGGTGCCGTTCGGTAATTTATGACGCTTCAGCCCGGGAACAAACCTCCAGATTTATCACTCTTATAGTGCGGTTTCCACGAACCTGGACTTATCCGATACGCCACACGCCACATTCGTTCAAATTATTTATTAGTTTAGAATTAGTATTTATTGAGCAGGTTGTAATATTTAATATCTTGTCTCGATCGATCGTTATTTATGACGTTCTCAAGTTGAAGGGGAACATATTCTGGTTGTAATATAATATATTTACATCTCATCATAATTTTATAAGGGGATCTAGTAACATGAAAGTATATTTTACTGCACTGGAGCTGAAATCTGAATCTGCTCACAAAATACTGACTTAAAGCGATGGCTATGCAAAAGCGATTTGTGAAGTTTGTAATAATAGCCCATATATTAGCTAATTGGAGGGATGAGGAAGGAAGACCTAATTTACTTTTGAAAAATTGTATTCTTCTTTAACCCTCAATACCATTAAAAGCCTTGCTGTTTTTAGAAGTAACAAGGTCAAAAAGCCTCTTCAGTTCAAGCGCACAACAATCAAACTCTATAAGCCCATATATCATAGATAATATCGGCCGTCAAAAGCACGATACTTTCAGCAAACCTAAGGGCAGTCGCGTGACGGTGTGGGGGGTTGGGGTACAACAGACCCGGTAGCCGGAGGGTTGAGTACAACAGGCCCGGTAGCCGGGGGGTTGGGTACAACAGGCCCAGGTACACTTTGTACAAAAGTAAACACGGGTTGGAGTGGTTTCCGACGTAAGATTGATTACTGACGTGGAATTATGAATAATGAACCGTCTAGTGCGTCGGAACAAATGGTCATACGCGAAGTGGCGCATCGCCGGAAGCCACTTTGAGTTTTATTCTTTACGAGGAGGTTAAAGGGTTAGAAGGCTAAAAGAATTGCAAATTATTTTCATCACAATTACTTAACATTAGTAGTGTGTCAATTTTTTATCGCACCTATTAAAATAGTTTGAATATAAAAAGTTGGAATATAAAATATTTTTTGTTCTATCTTATGCCAAATTTCAGTTTCATTCGGCCTATAATTTTGGCGTCAAGAAATAAATAGAAGCAAACAAACTTTTGCATTTTTCATATTAGTAGTATGAACTTTAAAGACAATGAGTTCAAATTTCATCACACGCCAGCCCGGCTACCGGACGGAGGCCATCCCGCCCACCGCTCGGCGTCCGACTATAACCTACTCGGCCTTACATAATTACAACCTCTTTAGGAGTTCCATTTTCATAAATAATAATACTTTATTGTCTACTATTAGTGATTTCACAACTTATCAGTAAAGGTTCGTCTATAAATTTTCTAATAAAATATATTTTGCCTTGTTTTCGTCTTTTTTTTATTTAATAATTTAAATAAATCATGCTTGATTATTTATGCTAGAGTAGCTGCTTAAAGCATAGTACTTTTATATCGTCACAGATTATAAAACAGTACCTACCTATTACACGATTAGTATTTTAGGTATTATATCGTACTGCTTAGTCTTAGCTATCTTCAGCAAAGAATACTTTTATCTTAAGAGAAAAATAAAGGTAATACGCCAGTACATGGTAAATGGCAAACATAGATAAGAGATAATATGACAATTTACGTACGAGTGTAATCTTAGGCAAACGAGATTGCGGCCGTGAGCGGTAACTCCTATCTAGCTTTTTAGCTGGTAATACGTGGAAATTATTCTTTGTTCTTTATCTAAATAATCATCATCTCTCGCTGTTTGTACAGGCTTCTTAAATCGCTAGTACAGCGCCATTTGTAAACATTTACATTAGAAGGTATCTCACTCGTATTATTTCTTTAATTTAAAATTTAAGCATGTATAGTTTATTGAAATTTCTTTTGTTTAAGAACTTATAGGTAATTATTTTTTATAAAAACATCTACTAGCATGTATATAATAATATTAAAATCAATCTTACATATCCTTTATAGACTCTGAAATGGTAGGAGATAGAGCGCTGATGTCATTAGCGAGTTCGTTCAGAATGCACCAAAACACAATTCTTTGAAAATGGTTTTAGACAGAAAGATACAAAATGGCATAGCAACACGCGCAGGGTACAGGTCACTTGGGTATAGCTGAGGATGTGGGCCGGTCTCACAGGTTACTGTTGCGCCAAGACAACCAGTACTTACTCTTAAAAATGACGTTGAAACTTCAAGCTTTAAAATGATTTAAATTGTACCTACGTGTATATTCCTGGATACCGCTATTCCCGCTTAAACCTCACCTGGTCCACTAGTAATTTTATAACATTTTTCATTATAATGACAACTTTATAACGTGTCAAAACGTACATTGTGAACCATAAGGCTGTCAGGTCACAACGTCTTAATTATGTTGTAATTACTTGTTAGAGCTGACACCTGCTCCGGCAGTGCAGGCACCTGCATCCATATCTTACTCGCCTGCTACTAAAGATTATCTAGATGCTATCGCTGAGAAATACTCCGACAGTGCTATGAGTGTAAAGTATGTATGTAGGTTGGGTAAAAGCTTTACATGCGCATACTGCAGTCTCTGGTTTGAGATTAGATGAAAATGAGAACAAAAAATCACAATTCTGCTATGTTGTGTGCAACATAAGCAATTGATGAAGAAAAAAAAATTAAAGGCTATAGAAAATCAACTTCAAAGAATAAAACTATGAAAATTAGAAAAGTTTTTTAGAGAACTCCTTAACCTTTCGGTTACCGCGGACGTTCATTGACGCTTCAAAAACACGCAGCGAACACGTGGTCGGTACCGAGAGATTTAAATAATTAATATTAGAGTTTTTCTGTTTCTTTTGTTAAAAACAAAAGTATTTTTATTTCTTTTACAAACAGTAAAAATAAAAAATAAATCTCATTTTTTGTTCAGTTTGAAAAGCGTGATTTTCTTTACACACAATTTGCCTATGGCAGTATAAAATAATTTAAAAAAATATAGAGAAATGAGTTTGCAAGTTTTTTTCTAAAGACTACACTGGACTTTGCATCAATCGTATCGGTGCGTCCTGCAGTATACGGGCGTTTCTGTGCAAAGATCCGAGAGTCCAGCTCCAAGAATGAGGTGTCTGCTGCACCCGCTGTGTCCAATTTCGGTTCCGACCTCATTATCATAACGTGCATCGTCGCCTCTGACCGCCGGCACACACACGGACGCGGCGGACGGCGAGCGAACCAGGAACTCGGCTTGAGTTGACTGCACATCATAACAGTGAGCAGGGAATGCTTTTGCTGAACTGCTGCTGAATTGAGAACAGCACTTTGCGCTGGCATACCAATTATCTAAAAGAGAATTAGAATCAAGAATTCGCATTTTGTGAGGCTCGTCATTTCATGTTTTGTTACAAGTTTACTTTTTTTATGGTATAGGAGGCAAAGCAGTCCGAGCCATTTTCATGACTACCGACGCACATATACATCTGCATAGAGGATATACAATGCGCTGCCTTCCTTTCTCTTCCCAACACCATGGGTCACCGGCTACTTATACACCGCATGAAACGCGACAGTAGTACAGTACAACTCTCTTACTAGTAATATAATACAATTTATCTAGAAGTTCAAAGTTTATGTGCCTAGATAAATCTAGAAATGCTTTTAAAATCTTAATACATTTTAATATCAATTATAATTTAACATAAATTATTAAATAATATTTTAAAAGCTCTTATAAAAAATGTTATTGTGTAATTTTATTAAATTTATTCTAATTCTCTTTAACCAACAGAGTCATTGCTGTCCGTCCGTACGTACCGTGTGCCACGAGATCGCAGTCCAACTATTTTATCACACATCCGGATGAGCACTAAGCACCGTCTTCAGTACAGATCGATCCGATTACCATAGCTCGAGGACACTCGACTACAGACCCGCCGATGTGCCGGCCGGATTAGCTCCTGCTCCCTGAATAGATAGTGCACACATTATCATATTTTGAGAGTCGGGAGCGCTGACTGCGGTGAATTCCTCTCTTGATCTCCTCCGAGCACACTTCTGGAAGTTACCGGCTGCTTAATATACTCATTTGACTATTGATGGACACCGCAGCGATGTGTTGGTAAATAAAAGTGGAAATGAAGAACTTCTTAGGTGGTTCTATACTGTTATGTCGTCTAGATAGGTACACAAGTGTCATATGTGACATCTTACCGTTACATTAATTAATTTACTAATGTGAAAATCAAATTAGTTTTGAGTGAGATCCACTTGAAGAAAGCCTATCCAACCATTAAATATGGGATTACAAGTAGCAGTGAATTATCCACTTTGGCCTTCATTGAAGCTTTTTATCAAATAGAAATAAAAAAAAAAAAACAAAATGTTTAAATAGTAAGAGCTAGTGCATGCTACATCGCAGAGAGCGACATCTTCAAAGAGATATCCATCGAATGACAGCTATGATGTCACGTTTCGAGCAATCTGTGAATTTCCAGTGGCCCATTGGAGGCGAGTAGAAAAGGAGAGCAATACGTCTGCAACACAATTATGCAGATATCGATGGGGGTCAGAAATCATTCAGGGTTCGACTTCTCGTAGTCCTCTTATAATATAAATATGTGAGTGTTAACCAACATTTCCATACTGCAGTATAACTCTTACTAAGAGCAAGATGCGATGGATCATATATTATTGTGTATTATTATTTAATATATTATTGTAAAAAATCGTTGCTATGTCTTAAAAAAGAACACTTTTGGCCAGTTACACCTCCAAAAACAGTCACAAATTCCAAATCAGTAATACAACTTGCACATCAAATAAATATATATTAGTGTAATACGGATAATATCATACGAAAGTAGCTAAGTTTATATTATGTATAGAAACAGGCAACGAAAATACTTAATAAGATTTTAAGTAACTGCTTTGTATCGTGGTCTGTACGCAGTGGCAGAAGTGGGATGTTCCAATAATGTATTTATGAGAGCGTCCCTCCTGTAATGAGAGCTGTCACGTGGGGCGAGGTCGCGCCGCATTATTGTCCAAGAAAATTAGAGAAAGCATTTGTGGTCACCTTCGCAAAAGCTTTAACTCAAATCTGCATACACCCCTTCATATTAGACGACGTTACCCGTATTAACTTTTTACTGAAATAATTCAAATATTACACATTTGAATAATATTTCTCCTTGTGCTCTTTTCATATAATCTAATTTTTAGGATGAAATATTTTTATTTACTTGAATGTCACTTATTATAAATATTAATATTTAATTTCACCTTTTCCTGAGATCAGTAAACAATGTAAAAAAAGTAGATAGATTAAGTGATTGCATAGGTAATGTTATTTTGTATAAAATTTCAAAATGGTATCTATAATGAATTTTGTAAAGTTTTATTTAAAGCTTTACAAAATATTCTTGGATCATAAATTTAAGTAGATACGCATGAATATAAGGTATTACATTCATTGGATATACAAATGATGTTTATAACAATAGAAAGTTAGCAGTAAGTAAGCAGCAAGGGTTATAAACGTCTTGATTAAGTTAGTAGATGTCTCATAGTGCACCGGAGCTCGCAGGATGATCGTCCGGTTATGGAATGATTCTAAATAAAGGAAAAGGACAATAGCCGATCGCATGTCGCCGTACGCAGAATGCGACTCGTTAAGTCGCTTCGGACGCGAATTTAAGAGACAGCTTCTAAATATCCAGTGGCCGCGTGCATGCGTCCGCAGATCTGTATCGCGCGCACAATACCGCGGCCGGCCGTCACGACGCGCGACGGTAGCAGAAATATGGACGGGCCCTGTTGTTTTATGTTAATGCGCCTTTTAAAGAGTAGCGAAAAATAATGGGAGCGTCAGCCCTGATGAAATACGGACGATAGCGGCCGCTGACGCGCCGCGCTCATATTCCACTTTAATAAAACTGGACGGTCGGACGCTATCTAAACGCGAGAACGGACGCCGCAATGGTCGAGAAACAAGGAAGTATAATAAAGGCAAATTCAACGCATTCCCACTCTCGCTATCGACGCCTTCGATCTGTTACGGAATGAGACCCAATAAGTCGCCCGGTCTCATTTGTGTAAGGAGTCCACTGGAAAAAAGAACAATACCGATAAGAGAGACGGTCCAATAATTTAGGGTCATTGTTCCTCTTAATTTATGGAGTGCGGGGGCACGATTGATTTGTAGGTTTAAGAAGGGACTAAAGAGTCGGGATAAGTGCTTTTAAATCCACTCCCTGGACGGAGGCGTCTCGGACGTCAATGCGTCTGGGAAAACTCAATTTATTCGCATGTTTGCGATATACATACAATGCTGCGGCATTAAAATGCGCGATAGGATTGGCCGGCGGTGCTGGGAGGGGCTGGCCATATACGCGCTCGTCGTGATGCACATATTAAGTTAGGCTGTACATGGTCGCGATCGGATAGCGTCCGGGAATTACGAGATAGGCCGGTTGACGGCCGCGTCGTGAGTCCCTTCAGCAGCCGGGCCCAAACAATGGACTCAAGTTATTAATAGCCGCTGGCAATTGCATTAAAATCAGGCTAGCAAATTATATCTGCGAGCCTTAAATGTTTGGGATTCAATACATTAATTGGTCTAGATCGCAATCGGTGCGGGGTCAGACCCCAGTCGTATTAATGTGCACATTTTTAAAGGTACGCCATTTGACGCATTTAGAATTCAAAGTAATGTTTCTCGAATCGGTAGGATAATATTGACATTTGATATCGGTTTGGCGTGCCTCAGTATTGAGCGTTAGCATTAATTGGTTGGCGATCAGAGATTGCCCGTTCTATAAACGGAGAAGGGTTTATGGTATCGGTGGTGCGTTGTTGCCGTCAGTGCGCCCGCGCCGGCTTGTAATTGGTCGGCCGCCGGTTGACATTTACACGCGACCAAGATGGCCGACCGTGTGATATTGCGACGAGTAATTGACAAATCCCCTCGTTATGCTAAGCCCAGTTTTGCCCAAATAAGGCTCATGTGCTATATTGGAGGGACTGCATTTTATTACCTCGGTTGTCGGTCTGAGCTAGCTTAGCAACAATGTAGTCCGGTCTTTCAACCCTGGTGCAATGTGTTTGTCAAGTTATAGAAAAATTGCTCGCTTTTAGGGCATACCTTTTAGTGATATTTAGGCATCTGTTTTCTAAACATTGTCGATTGGAATATTTATCCCAAATTTCCAATTTACGTCGTTTAGAAAACTTCACAATTTTCAAATAACCAGTGACTCAATTCAAATATAGTTGAATTACAATATTATGGAGTAGTCGGGAAGAAATATCATAAGTAGGTAATATCGTATCATATTAACTGAAAAGCTAAGCACCAAGATTATAAATACAAATACCTATATATGATCTTGCACGTAACAGTTTACCAAAATAGCGAAACCTCTAAAGCGGCGATTTAAAATTTAGTAAGTCTTGTATGCATGTAGGAATTAGTTGTAATCACAATAGCATGCGACGCCGCTATAAACGTTTCTTTCGTTAATAGCTTACGTTGTCGGGGCCCAAGCGGTGCCCCACCACCGAGAACCCGGCGGTGTTGTACGTGGTATGAACCAATTTTACTTCCTGCTTAGTAATTACCATTTCATGATGCCCATAAACATTTGCATTACCAGGGATTTACAGATTCTTTGATTCTTTGTCCTTCTTTACCCCATCATTCCAATGGATCTCCGGATTCTCATAAGCTACAGCTTATAAGCGTCTAGGATTAGAGTCATTTCGCGTACAAAAGTTGACAATATACCCATTACTTTGCAATGTTAGGCATAGTTTGAAGCGCCCAAAAGCCTAGTTATAGCTGAAAAACAGAAATGTAACAAGCTTGTTTAATTTTTGTTATTATATCGTGTCGCAGTTAAAAGTATCGGGTGTAGAGTAAAGTCTGAAAGGGTTTGATGGATCAAGACAAGGACTGGCGACTGGCGACGGGCGACTGGCCGGCGACGCGGTGATGGATCCGCGCGCGTGACAAGCGATCAATCACTCCGTCCGACCGTGTGGTCCGCTCAAAATATTATTTATGGCCTTGCCGGGTAATTGTTGTTGCTATTTTAGACAATAGACAACCTTCGTTTAGGTAGGACTTAATAGTGAGTGTAAGTGTCTTGGGTGAGTTTTGGCTGGGTATCTTGACTTGATGAAATGCTTGCCTTTAAGCCTGCTAGTTCCGCAGTTGGTTGAAAGACGCTGTTTTTTTCGAAGGGATTAAACAATATATAATCGAAGCTTGCTGTTTACTAACCTAAAGGTTTTCGAACTAAAGGTGTGTCCTACCTAGTGTGAGCATTAAATGTACCCCCTACGTATTGCGCCATACTAAATTTTCACAAACCTTACGACATGCGAATTACATACACGATACTTGAAAAAATAGATCTGTCCTTGATTTTCTATGTGATTGAACTATAACTTTTTTACAGTTCCAAACCACTGGAGTAGGGTCTATTATTTACTCCATACAATATTTTTTTTACAATTGTATATTCAATGCGATCTCAATCAAACAAACCCTGACTGGCTACTCTTTTTACCAGATGTCTTTGGAGATAAGATAAGGATTTCAAAATCGGACATTCCGTATATACTATAGGCGGATGTTTATGGATGTCAGTAAGCTCCATCTGCTGGTTTTGTTCTCTTATGATATTAAAAAAAAAATAATATATTTAAATATCCTTCGACTTCAAAAGTTAACCAATTGGTGAAAAGCTCATGAGGTACAAAATATGTTGGCAGATGAATCAGTTTATCTGATCGATCGCTCTCGTCAGGTAAACAATAACCATTTCTACCTCTTAATTGACACCTACCAGGTACCTCCTGTCATCTGCTGGCGGTGACCATGTGTTGGAGACACGATGGGACTAGAAATAGGTACTATCAGGGCGCTTATTGATTATTACTAACATGGTACATGATTAGGTAGTTGTAATGTGTCCTGTGCCTATAATTATTTTTTTATTTCACTTTTTTCAACTCATTTTCCTGACTTTCTCGAAAGGTATGTTGAACTTAACTTAAGGATTTACACAAAGGGCATGTAAATTATAGACAACTAATTGACTAAATTAATTGAATTATTAATAAATATTTTTTAATGAGCTAATATTATAACATCCAACTAAATTAATATGAAATTGTCACCCTAATATTGGTCGCAGGTTCGAATCCTATAGAACTCTTCTCTACATCTTTAAAAATCGTAATCTATCCGTGTATCACATGCGAATCGTCAACACGGCCTGTTTAAGGAAAGTAGTCTTTACGGTTATTTGAATAAGGTATCTTATCCTTAGCGTGAAGTTGTAGTCACTGTGACGAGGTAAGGTGCGCACGCGGACGAGCATGATGGATGGGTGGCCGCGCCGGCGTGTCCTCGCTAAATGTCAACAGTAATATATTATACAGAAAAACCCGGGGGATATTGAAGATTATTAATTAATACAGTCCGATAATACATGAGCGAGTGATGGCTTAAACAGCGATGGGAAGATGCATTAGCGGTGGCAAAGGCAACTTCAATTAGCTATTGAAGTTATGTCTTAAATAAATACTATTCAGTTTTCTTTGTTCTAATTGACTCCATGTTCTTTAATAATACTACTTACTTTAATAATAATACTTACTTTAATAATTTGACTAAAAGTAGAGTTTTTTTCGCAGGTTCTTGTTCAATTTAGAAAAGTTATCCAGGGTTGTATTGAAGATACAATAGTTGATATTTTTGAGTAGAAAAAAAAATAATTTTTAGTTTAACTAAAAATGTACCTCAATGCTACGACCTGAAAAATGAACCAACCCGTTCGAATTAAATAGATACTAGACTCTCAATATGACACAGCACGGACTGCTTAATTATACCGAACAAAATAACTTAGTCGGATAATACACACGAAATAATTTCAAATCTTATCCTTTTGGGAGACACAACTTTACAAACTATTAGTAACTAAATATCTTTTTATTATTGTTTAATATGATTAGTAGTGATGAGTGGTTTGGATTTGATTCCAACCCAAGGAGCTTTACATTATAGTATAAGGCGGTTAACGAGCAGTCGGAGCCATCAGCATCAGCAGCAGCCGGACATCCATAACATTGATAAATATGTGTTAGTCTCCTTTCTTCCTCCTCTCCAATTGCCGTGACAGCATAGCTGTGGCAGTTGCATTTGAGCAAAGCATAAAGTTGCCAATTCCCTAGAGCTCCAAATATAATAAAAGCCTTAGGATAAGCGCTTGGTAAGGTATTTTAATATATACCTAAATAATGTCTATTTTAATAATATAAATCTAATTGAACTCATTTTTCACGCCGCGCCGCTCTAAAACTTGTTAAAAAACTGCAAGTTCAAATAGGGCCGGTGGGGTGTCCACAATATACATGTCAGCCGGGACAGTCCGATACCCGACATCGCACTTATCAGCGACCATAACGTCCTCAATTTTACGACAACCTTTCGATGCGCGCGTGCGTAAATTTAAACAAAACGTCAAGCGGCCAGATTTTATTTTACAGATCAAGGAAATTGTATCGATATTTCAGCGATAATGTTTGTGTGTTACGGCACCGATATCTTTATGTGTGCATTTCTCGGATGTTCGTATAATTTAGATAATGCCGGCATAAAGTGTTATTATACCCAAGTACTGTTTATTTACAACGATAAAATAAAATGTCCGTAAATTATAATGTTTATGAATCAACTGCAGATACCTGCGCCCTGATCCGACATAAACAGGAGCAGACGATGGATACAAGAAAATGCATTAATATAATGCACTTCAACGGCGTCGATACAGATCTTGTGCACAAAAACTAAACATCATTAAATAAAGAAACGATCATGAGAAGATATCAAGAGATGATTAATAATGATAATATATGAAACTAAAACATTTATATCATAAATATTTTTACACGAAATATTTAAATATTTAAAACGACTTATTTAAATATTTAAAACGGTTTAAATTGTATTGTTAAATTTATTTTCTAACAACATCACATCATCAACCCGTGTAATTAACATAAATCCTCTTTATTGGCCATTGTGAACACAAAATCGACTGTAACCTGTGAGAACTAAAAGAGTGCTTTCTCACTTTTCCAATCGCGATTAACTCTGCAAATAGCGAAACTCAAACCGGTCCAGCGCCGTGTAATTCTAATTAGGCAATTCAGGCAGCGGAGGGTACTAATGGGGCCCGCTCGGTGCTATAAAGCAGGCGCAATCTGATCGTGTGAACACGCTGTCCGCGTGTCCCGCACATTGTCCTCAGACATGCGACGCTTTGTCACCCTATTGGTGTACTATCGATGCACGCAGGTCACTTTATCGATCTATACAACTAGCTCTGCGCTGCGGCTTCGTCTTCGGCTATTTTTTGCTACAAATGAACGCTGTGTTGGTTTAATGATGACTCTTTTCGTCGTGTTCCCAGCACCCATATTATCCTTTTGATAAATTTCGAACAATTGTATTTTGTTTAGCGTGTAGATTTCGTCGCCAATAACTGTTCTGCTGCTATAAGATGGAATATATGTGCCGTTTAAGTGAATTCGGTACCATATAACTTAGATCATACTTGGGTATTTAGCTAAATAATTTGCTCATTAGTCCTTGGTCCATTAAACCCACAATACAACTAAAGATTTCCTCTGATTTTACCCTATAAAGATTATACTATAGTTTAAAAATAAATTTAATATTATTTTGAGAAGTTATTTCGTAAACGTTGATCTATCTACATGTAAATATTTTACACAATAAAACCTACAAATAGTCTAAACTATAGTTAAAAGCATGTTTAAAGTGGAATTCCGTGACATAAATAGTGTGCGGTGTAAAATAAACACACGAGGTATAGTCAGAGAGCCCGTCGGTCTATAGTCCAAGAGGCGATAAATTAAAAAGCAGCCGTCACCGTACAGGGATACACACTCCGTGCCTTATTGATGGAAACTATTCACCCACCATTTAGATAGCGGGCTGGCGTTGACGTATTATTATTGTGAGGCCGAGAGCCGCCGCGCGAATGGAGCGGGCACTTTGTGTCTTATGTCCTTCACTTGGCAGTGTTGGTTCTGTACAAGAAGTGTATTATTCAAAGGTAATGCCATTGCTGTAATGTTGCATATTCATATATAGAAAAAGGACATTGGTGACACGCCGTGGGTGACAGATGATGCCTAAGGACATGTCCAGCCCTGTCCTCAAGGTGAGCTGGCAGATAACATAATTCATGTCACACTGATCCCTCTCTGCGCTTTATGACTAACCATAAACTACAGTATTCCACACAGTCTGTCACACCATGACTCACATAAAGTAATGATGGCTTAACTGTTAACGCTGTCTGGTGGCTGGGCTGGTGGCTCAATCGGGAGATGACTTCCAAAATGCAGGTTCTGCAGATATTTATCGGCGTTATAGTTCACCAAAAGTCTCGGACTGACATTTGCCTAAATAACTAAACATGTTTAGTTTTTGCTTATTATCCCACATTAAATTCTAGGTGTATTTAAAAATTACGCTTCGGTAAATACGAATTATTATACGATATTTATGGTAGAATACGACGAGAGGGAACAAACATTTAAAATTTATAGCTAAATATTATTTTATGAATATAATATTATTTATCGTGTCGTGGTCCACAGCGTTTCTGTTGATGCCACTCCAGTATACTCAGTGGACATACTTAAACCATCTGGATGAATCAATAAAATAAAACAAAATGAAATCATAACAGGTTTTAGGATTATAGAATAATTAGATAGTCCAATGATCCAATATCTAAATTACAGACAACACAAGAAACTCATCTCAGGTCATCATCATCATTGCTTCAATTTCAGCCATTCGAAGCCATCGTTCAGTATCCATATGTAGGTAGGTATTGATTTTTTTTTAAAACATTATCAAGAAGAGTTTGCTTCATCATGTGGCAGGCATACCATCCCACTTGTAAAGATATTTTTGATGAACCAGTAAAGGAGTTGGACTAAAAAGGGCAAGGCAGGGTCGATCGGAGATCCAACCCTTTTGCCGTGCTATAAATATGCCACATCCACGGCACTGCGCTCCCGGGCATCCTCAATGTCATTCATAACTCAGGGTTCAGGCGCCGATCGAATCTCAGCAGTCCTTTAAAGAAAGTTATGAAAGCCATTGCGGGCTGAGCGTAATGACGGATAAAACTAGATGCTCTGGCAGACTGAACCCGGCGTAGGGTTGGGGTGACCCTACTCAGTCACCTGTTTTAGGGAGATAGATTTGTTAAGTTGCATACCGGCGCTCGTAGGTTTGGAGCAATCCTACGGAAATGGTGTTTAATATTATGTAGGAACGGAATTGTGCAACCGGCGAAGTACCTATCCTACGGGAGACTGGTAAATAGATATATAATACCGAAGATATCTTTCGTCGTAAGGACATATCGTCGCGTCCCTACCTTTGGGTCTTATAGTAAGGGAGACAGGATCGCTACCTGCTAAGTAGCAAAAGTACTTCCCTGATCCTCACTGTTCGATGAATACTAGATAGCAATTTTTATTTCTAACTTCATTTGTACGTTACACTCAAAACGTAAGTAAGCAATTTACATAATCTACGAACTGTGGAACATTCACTAACATTTAATTATAAATTTCATCAAAATCACGCCAGCACAAATCATAAAAATCGACATTACATTTATGAAGCTGTATATAATTAAATTTTTATTCGAATCGAACGACACATAAAAATAAAATAATTTTTATTGGCATCACTAAATAAACACTATAATTCACGTCTCAATCGTTCTTTATTTCTTCTCAAATCGCTCGTAAAACTGGCCAAATGAAATGTCACGTTCATAAAAAACCGACTTTAAATCGTTTGTTTAAGATTTAGTTTTGTTTGTGTTGTGTTTATGGGCCAGTGATGTGCGGAAGAACGATAAAATCGATAATAAAATATATTGAGTTATGAGCGCTGTTTGATTTCTCGACCGATAGATGGCTGCACTTGTATTGTGCATGTTCCGCCGCTGATTTATGCGTGAAAAATAACGTGACATTTGCGCTGCATGTTGAATAAATTTAATCGATTACCTGCCTACTTATATAATCGATTAAGAATTATTGTTTAATGTATAATCGTTACGAATTTATTGTTCATAAATGCGAAACGTAAGATAAGTTAAAGAAAAGCTTCACTGTCGTTGAAAAGTAATTACCTAAGTCAAAATGTCTTTTTTTAAATAGGATTCTACAAATCTCTTTTTATATGATCTCTGCAACTATTTGAACCCTAGCCTGTCACCCGAGAAAGTGACGATGAACTGGCAAAACTAACTCAGTGGGACTATAAACCGATACCGACGGTATTACTGGTTGAATCAGCAAAATGTTAGTCTGCCACTCAGGATAGGCAACTTACAGGTGTTCTATGATTAGGGGTTCTCTAGTAGAGAGAATAATACACCGGGTGCTATGCCAGATTGCAGTAGGACATTAAACAGCTGTGCTGTTGTGTTTCGTTCGGTATCTAAGTTTTCGGTGGCCCATAGGTCTCGCTGTCGGCATATCTCTCCGATGTGATGTGAGCGACAGACCTCTGGTACTCGAAAACAATGCAGTTCTCGTCCATTTTAGCTTAATGTCACATGTATACACAAAACAAGTTCCCATAAAGTTTGTCAGTATTGTACGAGCAACTCCTAAACAGACAAACACTCCAACAGCTCGTAAAACTATACTCAAATATTTTTATTAGAATCGGTTGTTCTACACAGAGTACTCGCATCACAGAGGCTGAGTTTCAGTTAATGCCATTGCTGTCGAATCGGGCCAGCGCGACCGGGGAACCTCTCGGTCACATCGTACTGAATAGCTTCAGCTATGCTGACGCGTTTGGTGCGGTGTGCGAGTTTCCAGCGCAGACGTGACTGTAGCAGTAACGCTATTTTAGTAACATTTATACCTAATTCAACTGTTGTGCCCGCGGTTTCACAAGAGAGACAGAGAACAATTCATATTTATTTCACGATATAAATTATTTTTGTAAACTGTTTTCTATAGGTATGTATTATCTATGCCCAATGTGAAAGAGAAACAAACATTATTATTAGTAACATTTGTGTCCTTTCTAATACCTCTAAGAATATGTGTAGAAATTTTCACGATGATCCGTTGACTTGTTTTAGAGTAAAAGCGCAACAAACGAACTTACATTCACATTTATAATATTAGTAGGGATATAGTACGAGTAAGGATCTTTGCCATCAAAATACGGAACCCTCTGCATCTGTATTTAGTCCGACTCACGCTTGGCCGGACTTACACGACTTAGCTATCTCTAATTCGATAAAGTTATCGAGCTCGATCTAATTATAGTCTGATGAAATTCAATAAATTATTTAAAAAAAAAAATTCCGCGATTAGCTCGTTATGTAATATCATTTTAATGATAATGATACATTATATTATAGATATGGGCTCAGTGGCATGTGATCCGATATTGATTCATTCTTCGAAAACCAGTTGGCCAGAGTCCTGAATAATGCAGGTACGCTTTACGTTTTATTGGATAATATAAATCGCATTATGAAATTTTTCCGAATTATTACTTAGGTATTTTTTGTACGTAGCAAGCACGATACCTTCCAAAACTATGCAATCATTCAAAATAATAATAATATCTGCATTATAAAATATTTAAACTTATTTTATCATTTTAGAAAACCTTTTAGTAGAACCCCACTAGTTTTGTCTAATAAAATGTCTTAAGAAACAGCTTGTTATATTATGTACATAACATGCATTTTTCTTAACTCAGTTGCTTGAAGATGACTGTTTATAATTTCTCACATGTGTAAAAGATTTTAATTTTTTTATAATATATTAAATACTGTAACTGCATTTCCTGCAATAATCTCTATCTCTACAGCAGAGTTACTCTGTGATCTCCCTAACTATGAGGCTAATACTTTAACTTGCAAGTTTATGTATGTTTAGTTAATGAATCGATATTGTAACCGAGTCAAACGGACCGCCGCCGTCACGAGACCGTTAAAACTTAATGACCTCTTAAACTAATGGAGTTCATAAAATACTTAAGGGTTTAACACTTCACACCAGTTGCTCAGTTCAAAAATTATGCGACTGTAAAGTGACCTTATAGTTTTATAGCTCGGGTACATCTATCGCCTAGCGGCAAGAAGTCTAATCGGACAATCGATAATAAAGGATAATAAAGTTAGCTATAAATACAAATGTCAAACGTCTTTTAATTTGAAGTCGGTTAATAGTCATAGATGACATTTGCTGTTTTACATTATTGGAAACATAAGGATTCTTAAAAGTAAAGTTATGTAGTGAGAAACACATGACAATTACCAAAAATGTGTTCCAAAAAAGCTTGACCGAATTTTACAAAACTTTGTGTGTATATATGTAGAACGATGCGTGCAGTGTATTTTGTCTTTTATCTTGATATCTTGACTCTCAAAAACAAAAGTTACGCGGTTGAAATCGGTGGGGTGGAGATATTAATATTTAGAACTTGTGTCACGATGTTGTACCGGAACTCATTCTAAAAAGGTTTCCCGCCCATTTTTATGAATAGGTCGTAAAGAACATTTCACCTCGACGTTTTCTCGGGATCGAAAGTTACGCGGGTAAAGCCGCGGGCCTGCCTTGTTCAGCTACAATAATTACTCCTGGGCTGCGTATGTCCTTGTATCCAGTTAATCCACCTTGAAAAAATAATTAACAAGCTCCTGACACTTGGACACTTGGACACACGCTATTAATTATGACACTATCTCCAGGGCGCGGCCATCGCTCAACGTGTCAGGTATGACAAATGTGGAATTAAATTAATTAGGATAGAAGCTCTCAATCACGGGGGCTGGCGCCAGGAGTCTCGCCGAAGAAGGGATGGGTTTTTTTGAGCGACCAAACGGCCGGAAAGGGCTCGACGACAGCTTTGTATCAATCACGCGATGATTGAACAATTGATCGACGTAGAGCTTGGAAGAATGAGACAGGGCACACCAAAATTGTGGATTTATTTCGATTTAAATACGCGATGGTCACTTGTTAGGATAACAGCTTTATCCTTTCTATTCTATTAACACAGTCTTTTCTTCGGATGGGCGGATGAGCATGATAAAGCAATTATAAAAAATCAATCCTTGCTACGTTACCATGTCTTACATTATTTCAATTAATTGATAACCTGAAGATTATGCATTTTACAGGACATTTTTTTTTTTATTGAAGACCAATATATTTTGTAATGATAAGCATAATTAACACAAGGCTAAGTTTCCTACGTTATGGAACATATTATCTGACAATTCTTATCTTTCATCAACATTTACGATTGTTAAGTCTATTATTATTCCTCTCGGGCACAAGGAGTCGACAGCATCAAAAACTAGTTATTCGTTGCCTGTGGTTCCCGGAAATTCAATTTCAAATTAATAATTAATTACCTAATTAAAATTAAATACAAGCCATCAGGGTGGCTTTCGGCCGATTTGTGAAGACCAGTAAAATATGCTAATACATTATAGCCGAGACCGAAATAAATTTTCTTTTTTCTTAATTCCCCAGTCAATAATTTAAACATTTGAATGACCAATATTCATCCGATCTATAATAAATCTGCCATGTCTATACGTCATTACGTCTACACATGGAGTCCGTCAGACTATGTGCGTGACAAATTTGTTAGTTATGGTTTTTTTGAACTCGACGAATCTTGATTTCCGCCGCGGCCATTTTATTACAATAAAAAAGTTAACTTGAAATCTTTAATTCAGTTAGTTATGCACCAATTAGTCACTCTACGGTACTTTAACTATTAAGAACCATAATCTAATTGGCGTTCATTGAAAGAGAATACAGATAATGGAAAAGATAATCAAATTTTGTATCATAACATTGAACAAATTTGTTTTTATAGTCCAACATATACCTACCTATATAACCATAGATCTTTGCAAATAGGGTCATCCTTGAGTTAGTTTTTTCATAATTTGCTACAGTAGCATGTACATCTGGCAGCAGTCACTCAAGTAAAACAATAAATCTTTTGAAAAGAGAACTTGAACTCGAAATCCCCAAACGTTCAAGGTTCAAATCCGATTTAATAAGACATTGATTCAGTCGCAACGTCTTCTACGATTAAATCGCCGATGATCGCAGACGTTCTCGATTCTTCTCGATTGAATCGATTAAAAACGTCGTCCCGCCTCCCCATGTAATTGTTAATTAGTATTCCGCTAACGGCCTGTCCAGCCTACGTGCCTCTGCATCAGCTAAGACGCTCTCCATCGGCGCAGCCCGGGGGAGCATACGTGACGTCCTTACACTTACGACATTATCATTAAGTCTGCATGGCTGTGGAATTGGGCCGGCACGACCTTCTGAGAATGTAGAGGCGCAAGTTGTTTCGCTTTCGCGTTTTGTGTGATTTGTGATTACGGGCGGCCTGTGACATGATGTGAAACAGGTCTCTCTTCTTTCACTTCAATACCTACGCAGTTCATTATTTCCATATATGCGGATGTTTGTGAACATTCGCTAAAAGACTGTCTGTTTATTCGCCTTCTTAAAGGTACTTACTATAAAAATGTTCAAAAATATTTAGAACTCTTTAAAATATCTATAGGTATGTTTTTGTACTTTTCCTTATTTGCTGAATAATTCTGTTAAGCAGCAGCTTTTAAGAGATCTAAAATTCTCAGTTCTGTAACTGTTTGAGACTTTGGTTCCTTTGAACCATATTTAGCCTTTTTCATGTTAAATATTTTCACGTTATAAAAGTTTAATAAATCCTAAACATTATCATTTAAGATTCGGTCATAGATAAGATGCTACATAATATTGTAATACATTTCTTTCGGTTCTATAAACCAAATATTGTCACTAATATCAAAGTACGCAGGACAAATACAAAGTAATCCCTAACTCCGGATCTCTTTCATCTTCCCTCATTAAATAATCAATTAAAAAAAGGCAGAAGCGAAAGTCGAACTCACGAAGTCTGTTAACGTCAGCCGGTGTTTTATTGTCCAATTTAAATTCATGAATGTGACCTACCGTAGTACGGACCAGACCGGCCATTTCCATATCTGAAGTCGAGCATCGCCGGGCGCGCGGGCTATCTCGCGCGCGCATCTGCGTCGTGTGGTAGCCGCTGCCCGCTAGCCTGCGACCTAACCCGCGCCGTATTGTTTATAATACTCTTTTACATATCGCCGTCATCTCGCATTGCAGTTGAATGGGTTGGAGCGATCGAGCACTTCAGTGGTCAATGTAGCAATGTAAAGGCTGTGTTGTCGCGTTTTATGACAGTCCGGTGAGCCATTGGCTGATAGGGAAAATTATTGTAAAGCACACAAATGATCTCTGGTTTTGAAGACTGTTATGGATATAAAATCAAAATCAAAATCAAAATATTTTTATTCAAAATAGAATTTGAAAAATTGCTTTTTGAACGTCAAAAATTTAGTCTACCACCGGTTCAACCCTAGCCCTGTATAGGCATTCGTATCACCTACGGTCCCACATACTAAGCAACCTATATGTCTAACATTTTTCTTTTCCTAATAGTACCTTTCTTTTCCTAATAGTACCTTGTAAAGAAGGCACTTAAGATCGACATCACTAGATACAACCATACTACAAACATTACCTTTCTACACCGAATAGACACTTAATCCGAACAAATCTATCACAGCCACTCATCACTTTGGATAGATAAAGTGAACATCAATGTTCACATCAATCACCGACGGTCACTTACTTTTTTTAGTGCCAGTGACAAAAAAATGGGATTATTTGTGATATTATTGGCACATCATATTTTCGACAACGTTACTCTAAGTCCAACATCTGCACAAGAAACTGTCTTTTCGGACATGCCATTTACTTGTCTATCTGATTTACCTAATATTATGATAAGTGAGCCACTCTTTAGTTAGCTCTTAAAGCTCTAAAAGCGTGACGAGAATGTTACACAATCTAGCTTCAGAATGTTCTTTTCACTTATAATCTTAACATCAATAAGCTACTGACACGTAATTATCTATCTGCCTTTATCACTCCTTCATTTTTACCCTTCTAATGTACGTCTGTTAAGAAAGTTACATTATCTAGGAATTTATTGGTACATATTATTATGTGGCTAGGAATAAATTTTGATTTAGTGTGTCAATGCATTTTAAATATTTTTATAGTTGGCGCAGTAATGGGTGTCAAGTTTTTAAGATATAATATAAAAATAATTTTAAAGAAACTCACTCCTAATTCATTCTCATGAAGACAAAATAAAAACTGAAAAGTTTTCAAATTCAACGAATATTTTACATAAAAGATTAAAGATTAAATAATGTGATTGTGTTTGTCAGTGATCAGTCTAGACAAGCTATCGCTAATTATAATATGATAGTGGTTAAAATTCCAAGACGTGTAATTGAAAACAAGCAAGAGAATATATCATGCGATATTTATCATACCTACAACTTTACACAATCTGGTAACAAAATATTTCCAATTAATTTTAGATCTAGTAATTTGATCTGTAGCTTTCATGGAATAATATTTAGATCTTATCAGTTTTGTGTTACAAATAAAAATTAAATTAAATTATTCGAAGCGAATTAAAAAAAATATGAGTGTTTTTATTTCACTTCGGTAATGTCATGGAGGGACGAAGCATATTACTTTAAAGCCCTAAATATTAAGAATATATTCAATCGGCGTAAAAATGTGAAGAAGTCCTGTCCGAGCTTAGGATGAAACGTTAAACTGACCAACCGACAAGCAATAAGGAAAAGGGCAATGCCAAGCGAAGACCAAAAAAAACGGCTGGTCAATTGAAAGCAAGCGATTACCGACCACCAAGGCTTTTTTGTAGGTGCAAAGGAAATTTCGAATTTCGTCACCAAAAATTATGAACAACCTCCAAAAAAGAAATAGGTACCTATGTACGACCACCAAAAAAGAAGCAACAGAGAGGCCTGCTGACAATATTGTTCAAACCCGTTAACAATATGGACAATGCCAATTTCCCTACTGTTTCGGCCGCAACCGAAATATAATTTCATTGCTATCACCGATGCCCGTTGTCAGATCGTATCGCAATCTAGTCGTGGCCCTGTACTCGCTAGTCAGGTGCAACACGTCCACACTTTAATGAAGGGCTCGGCTCGGCTCATTTGAATAAACACGCGCGCTGCTGCTCCTAATCCTGATTCATTAGGGTTTTGAGAGGTTGAGGCGAGGATTTGTCCGCGAGACGAGTGTATATGTCGCTGCGATCTTTTTTGCCGCCGTGTGGCGATCGGGGTGAGAAGATGCGAAGGGAAATAAGTTTTAATCTGGATCCAATTTAGTCTTCGCAATTTTAGTTGTAAAGGTAGCTCATATGCATCGAAATAGAAAACTCCTCATATGAGATAAAAACATTTTATTTCAAATAAGATTTTTTGAAATTACATAAGTAACGTCAAACTAATATTCTATAGCGCTGTTTATTTTTTTAGAAAAATCGGCCAAACTCTCAGCGGGACTTTATGATTACTTTTTTGTTTTTTTTTATTTGTTTGTTTTTTTTTGTTAGTTAGTTTGAATTTATGATTACAATTAAAGTTACAATTAATTTACACTTCGTAAATTGAGCCTGAAATGTTATTCCCGTCGTGTGTTATCTTCAATCGCACAAACGCCTAACATTTTTATTGTAGAAGCGTATGTGTATATTGCTCTTGAAAGAAATTATTCTCCTTACTAAGCCTGGTCACTGTAGCCGTGCATCCAGCATTTCTATTCGTAGTAATTCTAGTATGGATGTTGCTATCACTATGTAGCACAATACAAAATCAGAAGTTGAGATTTTACTCCCAGAATATCTTGCCAATGCGCGACACCATAGCCTCTCACTTATCGACGTTCTATGTGGCTCTAGTGTGTCAACACTGCCCAGGTTGTGATGGCCCAATTACGTTGCAAAATTTTTTGATTTTGGAAGTTATTGGGATTAGATTTACGCTCAGTACGAAGAAAAAATAAAAAAAAAATAATTATCGATATAAATATAAATTTTCATCACAATCTTGACTCGTAAGGCATCCGATCGCCACAGCCTCTAGTGTTGGTGCTGTCTCGCTCATTCCCTAATTATTACAAATTCTCGCGCAAGTCTCTTGCGCATGTTTCACTTCATTGTTACGGAGTAAACTCCTGGCGTGACGGAGCTGACACACGCACATTGTTTAATCGTCTACATATACGTATTGGTAATTAGGCGCGGAGGTGTGCTTGTTTGATTACTCTTATCAGTGCGTTATCAAAATACTAAAAATAACCTGCAGTCAGCTGTCGTAGGCACATAACATGTCAGGATACTGACACAGTTGGCCGAGTAGATAAATAAGTACGCAGCTCAGCGGTACTCAGCGAGGCCATAGTGACCAAAAGTAGTATAATCGCAAACGTCAAGTCGGATCCTTTTGATGACTACCGACACTACCTATAATGTTCAAAATATGTAGAGTGTAGACATATTAGAAACAACGTAGACGGGCACTAAGAAAACATTTTACCCTTCTTAAAGTACTTGTACGGACCTCCCTATTTCGGTTACAGCTAGTAATTTAATAACCTAGGCTTTGCAAATATCCAAATTATTTTCTATTATAATAACTTTAAATTAAGTTTTAAAATATTGAACCATACAATATACATACATTATATGCGCCATTTATTTGCGTCGATGTTACAAATGCACTTCAATTTATTCAAATGTCGCCGCCGCGCTGGTACGGACAGGTGACTGACTTGTCCAAAATGATCGATGGCGCGGTTTTATAACAAAAAATGTAATGTAATCATTATATTTATATAACGTTATAAATCGGTCGGAGCACTGAAGTGAGTATCGACACCCATTAATATCGCATAATGTAGACTTCGCCACACTTCGTGCCCAGCACTAATCTTACAAACCGAAACACGAATGTACAACTATCTTATAAGAGGTAGTGCCATACTGCATGCTGCATGTAGATGAATAGGGCCGGCACGACTGGGGAAGTACCTCTCGCTTACACGAGACCGTCGTTGAGTACCAGCTGTGCTGTCGCGTTTCGTGCGGTGTGTAAGTAGCCGTTTGTCTATGGAGGTGGGAGGAGAAAGGAAGGCAGCGCATCCGTATATATTCTATGCGTATGTCTATGGGTGTCGCATGTCGGTAGTCATGACAATGACTCCAATCGCTCGTTTGCACCCTATATAAAAAAATAAAAAAGTACCTAAGATATTCTAATGCAAATCAGTGACGTGTTATAAAGTACAACACGTGAACATATACCCGGTATCCACGTACACGGCACCCCGAGACATCTGCCGAGGTCACCTCCCCAGTTGCCCGACTTCATTTGCAGTCGACTCTAAGTTAAAATCAATTATGCCCGCGATTGTTTCGTTAGTGGGAGCAAATGTTTTTTGTCCCTCTCCCCCCGCCCGCCGCCGCATCTCCCTCTCACCCTCTTTGTATTCAGTGGACAGTCTGTCTCCCCGTATTTTGTTTGGATTTCTTTTGATGAGTGTACCTCGAAGTCTTGTGATTGTGTGTGCACTCGTTCATTGCAGTTTTATTTTTTAGCTCATCAGCGTTCGTTGAATACACGTGACTGTAGGTTGAACTTGTTACGGTCTTGGCTCGCGCGTGCCGCAGCCTCATTTGCCCAACTGCCTCATCAGCTGTGGATGTTTGACTTCTTGTAATTTCGTCGGAAATAAAATACCACAGTGAATCTCTAATGTTCGGAGAAAATAGGGTTGTACTATATTGCAATTCGATTACCTAAACTAGACATACCGGGCGGCCGGCGCGGCCGGCGGTATAAATGGGAAACATCCATCGTTGTCTTAATCATTATTTTCAAGTTACTATGACGTATTGGTGTATTAAAAATAAATATCCATGGAAATATCCATTCGATTATTTCTTGAAAAAATAATATTGTATATTTAGAAGTCAATGTTTATAAACCTCTCAAATTATTATTTGAGAGCTTTAAAAAGTAAATGATCGGAGCTTTTTGAAAAAGTTTAAATGACATCATCATTTGAACTTTTTTCCAATAGATACTGTAAATTATTAATTAAAAGTACTATCATTAATTAATATCATTAGTAAAGGTCCGTTATAAAAGATCATAACCGAGTACACTTTTATATTAAATATCAAACATCATTAAGGAGCTATTTATAAATGCTAGACAGAAGATGGCGATAGACTTCAAACGCGGGCCGGCGAATAAAAATGCAAAATAAATGAAAGGACGCAGTTCATTAGAGCACAGGCGCATCATGTATCGATATTAGTGCTGGGGTGCTCTAATTAAAAACCGTAAATATCGACGCCCGATCGATACGCCCAACACTAGCGTCTAATATCTGTTGTCCGCTGCTTGGAGTGTAGGTAGTATATTACTTTTTACAATTTCCACAATCACATCACAGACTCCATACTTTCATTTTATTTTGTACATCGCGGTGAAATTAATAATCCTTTGTATCTATCATAATACTTTCTTACCTTATTTTTTTAAGTACCTTACTTGGCTGCTAAAGGAACTGCTACTAAAACTTATTTTGGCAAAGGTATTCGTTGTCGTTTGTACGTACCTGAAAATGAAAAGAAGTTATATTTAGTTAATAAGGTACTTCAAGCATAAAATAACATATATGAAATATGTAAATGATCATCAATATCAATAAATACAATAAGCTAGTACCTAATAATATTATAAATGGGAAACTTTATACGTTTCTGTAGTTTAGAATGTACATATCACACAAAATAATACTGAAATACTAATTACAATTATACAACTTTAATAACATAAAACTATTATTAATCCTGAAACGAAAAGTTGTGAGACATAGTAAAATCGCAGGGCACACTTATTTTCATTCATAATAATATTCATAAAGTAATATTGTATTTTTGTATATTATTTCAAAAATTTAACTAACATATTATTACTACACACTCTACATATCATACTAATCTCTTGATGTAGTCTTATATCAAATATGATGTTATCCGCAGATCCGTGAAATACCAACGACTATATTGAAATGACCAAAAATATTCCATTTGGTGCGTATAATAACGCGTACCAATAAAACGACATTAACTCCCAACAATCGTACCGGAGGGAGCTTCCCTAATCCATTTACGATATAAAGAGGTATAAATCAAACCTAATACTCGCTACACGTGTTGATAAAGCTCACGCACACACGCGCGCGGTGTAAGACGCTGGCGCACACATGGGCGCGTTATTTATGAAAATGGCTGGAGGATGCCTTTTATTGCATCATCAAAAGTGTCCTAGGGTTACAACGGGACTGTAGTTACGACCGTAGTTGATTAGAATTGTATAATTTGATAACAGGAATGGGAACGGTTCCACTGTAGGGTTCGTTCGGGGGGTATAAGGTGACTTTCTTATTTTTTTTATGTTTGGTTCCATAAAGTAATAGGGAATTACTATAACTATATGGGAATATACATAAAAAAAAAACATAACGGCAGAATATAATTTTCTACTATATTCTTACATAATTTATATGTACACTCATTATTATACTTTTTTATATATTTGCTCATTAATGCCAAGGTTTTTTATCTCGCTCTTAAATATATTAAACATTTGAAAAAATTACAATCAATAAATATGTATATAGAAATAAAAATATGAATGGAAACATAAAGCAAACAAACATTTCCATAGCTGTAGCAAGCTGAGAAACAGCCGTACCGTGGGGTTAAACAGATACAAACCCTCATTTTAGTGTACACAAAGATTAACACGAAATTAAAAAGGCAGGCAATTAAAAGTCCCAGCGAAACCGTTCACACATCGAAGCGGCCGTGTGTGCAAGGCGGTGCGAAAATGGAATTAACCCCCCAGTTTACCCCTAGAAATGCAAAGGAATCGAGCCGGGAGCGGGGGGCCAAAGTGTCCCAGACCGGACACTTTGAACGAATTATGACGGTCATTATTAGAACGTGGACAGAATTAAATTGCCTCCCCCAGCGCCACCTTCCGGCTAAGTATGGCCGCATAATGATACCTGCTGATACCGAGCTCGGCGCCGACACTTATCTCCGCGGATGTGTATCGCTCGTTTTTTCGCAATATTCCGTTGCGTCCTTGATTTAATATAAAACGTTTATTGGACATTGTAATGGACTTTGAAATGCTTTAAATCATTGAAGTGAAATTTATCTGTGAATTGAAATTTGAAGAGGCTCATGACAACGATAGAGATTATTCATATTCCCTCTGATTCTGACTCTGATTGTTTTTTTACAAACACACACACACACATTCCAATTAAAATAATCTTATAGGCATTCGTTAAAATATTTGTAATAATAAATCGGGCGATGCCAAAGCAAGCGAAAGAACTGCCAACATATTTTTATTACGCGGATAAGAAAGCTTTCTAGTTCTGCAGCTGATGATGTTTTTTTGCATTTATCCGAACTTCTATTAAGGCTTGGGCGAACCGAAAAAATCACACCAGCATGTGTGAGCAAGAATTGGCTTTTCCGCCAGATTCTGCCGTCTGCAACATAGCTACACACCACCTCTTACTCAACATACACAGTATAAGCACATAAGCGTAAGACAAATGCTACCGTCCTTACAGATAGCGCGTAAACTCACAAACACAGTGCAAACATTAGCGTAGATTAGCTCCGATAGGTGGTTTGTATCAATACACGGACGGACAAACAGTCAGCGGGCTCGCAATAATCTCAACAAACGCGTTGAGCGATAAATGTAAGGAAGGCTAGGAGATACGGTGTTTGGCATAGGAGCCAGCGATTTGGTAAAGTAAGTATCAAGGATTAATGAAATTGCAGCCTCGTGTATCTATAATCTCAGGTATCTATAATATTTTATCAAAATTTAGGCTTATAATTATTCTTTTTATCACTGTTTCATGGAAATCAGTAGCAATGATAAAATAAATTCATTGTAAAAAATAATTTTATTTATTGAATAGTTGTATAATCTGGTTATAACATAACCGAATAGGAACTTATTCAGATAGCCAGAGGAGTCAGAAACGTCCCATTTAAAGTAGATATGGAGAGCGCAATAAGCTTGAGTTCTTAAATTAAATATTACGACAGATAAACACATTTAATTGTATATTTTATGACTAAAGCTTATAAGAAGTATAGTTTACCAGTTTGTAATACATAATGGTACCAAAGCTGATTTACATATGTGATATTAAGTTGGAAAACTACACTTAAAAAAGCGTCCTCTTAATCTGGCTGGCTACTTCTTTGGGCCCTGTGGACCAAGGCCCTTGGCATTCTTGCTATTCTATTGTTATACCTCTGATATTGCTACCAGCTCAATATAGCTACGATGCACTATTCTATTCTCGCTGCCGCTCGCCACTTACCCCACCCGCCTCAATACTCTCGCGGCACATAAACCGCGCGAGTTAAGACGCGGCGTCCGCGCTCGCGGGTAAACACGGGAGATCCAAACAATAGGATAAGATCTATTTACCTTTTTATTGGGCCGTTCGGTTGGCCGAGTTACAGCCGTAATCACTGAGATAATGAGAGTAAATAACTGATGTGAGGGCTTTTGTTATTGGTACGTAAGGGTGCATGCAGACATGGGCTCTGACTTTGCTCAGATGATTTCGACGCGACTGATCAGGCATAGGTCCTCCCTTTTCAGTAATTAGCAGAACAGATTATTATTTAAGTGACTTGATTTTTTTTCTGTGTAATAATTTTTAAAACATTTCTAAGTCACGAATTTGACACTCCACGCAGAAAGGAAAAAACGTCATTAAGCATATTTACGTCTAAGCCCTATTAAAAATAGTAAAAAGAAACCTTATTTACCTCATCACCGTTTACGGGATGTAACCGGAATGTAAATACGTTATAATAACCATAACAACACGAATTAACAAACAAACAAGACTAATTCTAAAATCCGACCGTAACCATTACCCGACTCTATTACGAACGTAACGTATTTAGGGACGGGCCGGTGCGCGGTATCGATGGAGAGCAAACAGGGCGGGGGCTTTATCGACACAAACCGGGTCTAAATACCGTGTGTTCAGCGAAGAAACGGCGTTAAAACAAACGGTAGCCCGCTAAATACCGAGGAGCGAGGCTATTACAATATTTGCTAGAATCTCGTTATTTTTAAGTATCTCCCGCCAGCAGTTTTCAAAGTTTATGACGAATTAACAATTAATTAAAATTCACTTACGCAGAACATCGCTGTATGGTTTTTAATGATCCGTTTTATGTAACGTTAAAATGTATATATGTATGCAAATTTTTAAATATGAACGTTATGCATATTTTTGTACATTTAAGTACTTGAAGCTTTTGAATGTTTATGAAAATATAAACTGATCAAGATTCTAAGAGATAACTTTGATTAGAATGGAACTTTGTTACAATAGACAGTTCTATATACTTTTTGAATAAATTCCACACAAACAGACTTATTGATAGAGGAATGACTTCATTTTTTTAGAATAATATAATTTACATACTTATAAAATTAAAATATTACTTTACCAGCCGACCCCTAGAGCGGCACAAATAAAAACTGTTCAATTAGTAAATCGCATAATAAAGCATATAATATCACTTCCTGAGAATGTAGCTTTATATAAATGGTAGAACGGTAAAAATCCAGTTGTTATGTCTATTCGATACCAAGAGAGAAAATATTTATTTTGTAATAATAATAATTTATTAATATATCTAGTATAGGTTATAAAGTAATACGGTCTTCATTTGTATCGCTTAGTATATTCTTAGTATATCTGGTAAAATATCGTATAAATATCTGTCTGTCTGCACTTTATAATAATGAACCGAAGTTACGATATGATATTATTATGAAGTGAATTATAACAAAATCGAATTGAATGCTTTATAATGCATTCGAATCCTTGATTAGAGTGGCTAAAACCAAAGACTTCAGGACGTGAATTATAGTTATGCAGTTTAAAACCCACCTTCATATTAGTTTGGACAATTTAATTAACACAAGATTGATATTTGAGAAACGCTGGCCGCCGACTGCGCAGCGTCATAGCGAGGCGACGTAACGTTGTAAATTATAATGTTTTATGGGTTAATACTGCAGATAAGGCTGGCGGGGTTGGCGGGGGGTGC
>LUGF01048366.1:362106-377803 GCA_001625245.1 Calycopis cecrops | reverse complement strand
ATCTAATATTATACTGAAATATATATTATATGAAATATATACGTATTGTATGAAACAATAAATCTCTTTGAGAATCGAATTTGTCGCCGCGCATTTTAGGCGCTTTAGATATTCCGTAAGTCAATCTTATCGTGATAATAACTTTTAATCTATTCGTCCAAATTACTTAGTTTAAAAGACAAAGTTTATCTTCATTCAATACGTAAAGTGACAGATGTATCAATTTTCATAAGAATTCGATAAATATTCTAAAATGTGCATCGTTAAAAAATTTCCAATTTAATTGAATATTTGATTCACTGTTTTAGTCATAGTGACTTACACATAAAAGATAGATATATGCTGTCGCGGACTTTTATTTAGAACTATTCAAGATAAATAATCCTACTGTAATTATCTTTGTCTAACTCCAACGATTAGGACAGCGCACGCCAATATTGCTCTCAGGGGGCTGATTTTTTTCCGACTTACTTGACAGTTATCGTTATATTATAACCAAATTATAAAAATCTCTATAAATTTTAACTTATTATGTTATTCTGATATGAAGGCTATATTACTGTAAAGTTTCATGAATATCCGTTCAGTAGTTTTTGTGAGAAAGAGTAACAAACACACTCACAAACTTTCGCATTTATAATATTAGTAGGATGGACTATAATGTTTCATAGCTTACTAGCTGCGCCCCGCGGTTTCATCCGCTAAAATTTCAATCCCGTGGAAAATAGAAAATCATGTCATGGCATTCCATAGGAACATTTTTCAGGAAAAAAACTATCCTACGTGTTAATCCAAGTTACTCTCTATGTGTGTGCCAAATTTCATGAAAATAGGCTCAGCAGTTTCTGCGTGAAGGAGTAACAAACAAACATACAAACTTTACTAGACTGCCGCGGAAAGGAGAGCAATGTTTTCTGATTTATAGTCATATTATATCGTCAATAGTTACCCACGTCCGATTCCTGATGGGAAAGAACGGTTTCATTACAAAACCTAACCTGCACCCTACAAGATACAAGGGGACCTGCTGGTGATTACATCGAATGTTGTGTTTATAAAATTTATTGGGCGTGCCAAAGTAATTAACACACGCACATTTAAATTTACATTTAACAAATAAAAAGTAAAATCAAAACGAAATTATTTTCTACATTCTCTTGTTTAAGTTAAATTCTTTATAAGGTTCCGTTGCGCGGACTTGGCGACCTTGAACCCAACACCTCGCGCTGGTGTAGAGTGTCCGAGTGTCCGAGTGTCGGAGCTTCTGCGAACAGACCCCACGTGTCCGCCTCACTCACGACATCGCAGACACCCTGACACCTGCGGACATACCTGACTCCTATTGCAATATGGAAACGGACTTAAGTATCTCTAGATGAATAATTATAAATGCGAAAGTTTGTAAGAATGTTTGTTACTCTTACGCACAAAAACTACCGAACGGATTTTCATGAAACTTTACAGTAATATAGCTTTCATATCAGAATAACATAATAAGTTAAAATTTTGAATAATTTTTGAAGTCCGAAATCCACGCGGGCGAAGCCGCGGTCGTAAGCTAGTTCGATAATAAATCTTTCTCTACTAGATCTATAGAATCTCTAGAATCTATTATGTATATACCTTGACCCACTCGCTGCATATCAACCCCATCTGGCAGCACCTCCAGGAAAGTACCACTGATACATCTGTTCACCAGGACACCATGATCGACAGGATGTTTGCGTCTCACGAGCTGCTCGGATGCTGATGATATTAAACATCATAATTGTAATGTC
The DNA here is from genome assembly GCA_001625245.1 of Calycopis cecrops. Classification (NCBI taxonomy): domain Eukaryota; kingdom Metazoa; phylum Arthropoda; class Insecta; order Lepidoptera; family Lycaenidae; genus Calycopis; species Calycopis cecrops. The sequence continues at coordinate 376,025 of LUGF01048366.1, read as the reverse complement.
GTAGGAGGGCTCGTTGTGTGGTGTCATATGTCAATTGTCGGCCATTGTCGGCGAATGTCGGCGGGTCAGGAGCGAGCAGACACGTGCCAACTATTTTGTAGCATAAGAGGGCAAACGAGCAAGCTGAGCCATTTTCATAACTACCGACGCCCATAGACATTGCACAGAGGCTATACAGATGCGTTCCTCTCCTTTCTCCCACCTCCATGGGCCACCGGCTACTAACACACCGCACGAAACGCGACAAGCTAAAGGTGTGTCCCCAGTCGTGCCGGCTCAATTCGGCTACATGCATGCAGCGTGGCCTACCTCTTTCTAATTATCTTATTTACAAGTTTACAACATACTATGCAATTTATTAAACTTTAGTACATAATATACAGTAGGTAATATATAATAACGGTGCAATGCAAACGCATTGAAAAGCAGTATTTCGCTTTTCTATTCTTCACTTCAGGGATGTCGAATATCAATTAATTTTAGCTTAATTAGTAAAAAATAAATCACACTTCAAAATCTTATGAGGATGGACTAAAAGTTAGGTACCTTCATATTTTTCATGGACAACTAAAAAAATTAAAAATGCTTGAGGGCATCCCTTTTTCACAAAATTCAATTACAACATTATAAGTCTTGGCGTCAAATTTTTAAATTATTTTCTGGGGTTTTCATGTTATATCTGTACCTACCTAAAAGTTTGTATTCTACTTTTTAGTTCATTTTGAAAAGCTTTTGAAATATCAGTTTTTTCACGCTTCTCAAAATCAAAATCAAAAAGTTTTTATTCAAAATAGAATTACAGGAATTACTTTTTGAACGTCAACAATAAAATCTACCACCGGTTCAACCCTAGCCCTGTCCTGAGAAGAACCGGAGGAACAAACTCAGCGGGCCTCATGTTGTGATATATAAAATTAAAAAATTTAAAAATACAAATACATTTGCATATTATTAATTACAATACAATTTATGAATTTACAAAAATTATGGTACAGAAACAGCCTGGGAGGAGGGTACTAATCCCAAGATGTGGTATCTGTCATAAAATCTGTTACCTTATAGTATGCCTTACCACACAAACGCTCTTTAACAACTTTTTTAAATTTATTAATCGAAAGTTTTTGGACGCTTTCTGGGATCCTATTGTAGAGGCGTATGCATTGCCCCCGAAAGGAATTATTTACTTTACTAAGTCTATAAAATTGTATGTCTAATTTATGCCTGTTTCTCGTATTTCTGTTATGATTATCATTTGTCGTTCTGAATTCACTAATGTTCTTTCTTACATACAAGACACATCTGATGGTAGATGTTTGAATTTATGCCAGCTTTTTCGTGATACAATATTATAATATATATTTTTTTACTATTTCCTCATTTTAATAATTTAAATAACATGAAATACTTTCGAATAAAATAGCTTCGATAATTCGTCATCAGCCCAGTCTTACAATTACAATAAGTAATTATTTCCATCAAAGAAGCGACAATACAATCCATCAACTATATTATATCAGCAGATAATATTATGATTTCTAGTTTGTCATCTAGAAGCAATAAATCATGATCAGCTCTTACTAAAGAGTAGTAAATACTTCAATAGAAGTAAAACTTCTGTACGCGCGCTTGACACGGGGAATAATCTGGCGAGAGCGTTACAAAAGTCACACTTTAGGCGAGGCCAATTTCATTTAAATCCAAAATTAAAATTCGATTTAAGTGAAAGTCTTTGTATGTAAAAAATTAATATCATATGACATGCTATGTCATTGTAACTACGGTAATGAAAATCAATAATTAAGTTTTACTTCAGTTGTATGGTCTAAAGCACACACTTTTTTATTTATGATTAATAATCTCAGAGCAGTAGCCATCCGATGGATCATAGATGCGAGTGGCAGGAGTAGTATTGGCGTTCATTTAAATACGCAGTAGATGATGATGAAGCTCCAATACACATTGACACATGTAACGCCCGTCACAGCCGCTAGATGCGCGAAACGAGAACAAAAACGGCTAAGCCCTGTCGCGCCTCTGTAGCCCGCGTCCATCACCCGTCACCGGGATCTGTCCGTAACCTGACGCGAGCAATCCGCTTTATCTTTATTGACATCTCATCTGCCCGCTCTTCCGCCCGCTCAAGCGAAACTACATCTTAGCGAGTCGTGATAAGGTCGAGCGGTGTTGAAGTTTTAAATTTGTAATGATGTGTTCATTAGTTCAGCTGGGGAATGAGTTTTATTAAAAGGCTCACGGGTGACCTTCGTGTGCATACTTTACCGCTGCACTTGTTATGTTGTCCTAGTACCAGTGTCGAGCATTTACTGTAAGATGTAGTACAGAAAAGCTCTGCTGCATTACAGTTATATCCGTCTAGATCAAATTACCTCTCTCTGACACAGCACTGACTTGCATTTGTGCGATTGGTGAAATGGTGTGTTAGAGGGCAACGCATCTGCTAAACTTCTATTCACTTGAATATCGAGTGTCGGTAAGCACCAGTCACAAAGAGATGCTGTCATGCTCCCCGGTTTTCCTCGCGTAAAAATCTCATACCAAAGGAACCGTTCATTTCTCGAAAACATTAATCGTTACAATTACAGATTCTAATCGGGGAATAGTTTTCACGTAAAAGAGTAACCAACATACAAGATTTAATATTTATAATGTTAGTTGTACCCTCCTATAACAAGGGAAGTAATACTTCTCGGGAGTAAAACCTTAAAAACCTCTTTTGTATGACTAATAAATCCATTTAATTTTATTTCTGTGCTATATTTAATTCAAATCCGATTAGACGTTTTCGCGTAAAGAATTCTCTCAAACAAATAATCAATTATAATACACGATAAGATACCAAAAGGTAAAAATAAAAGTTCCATATATAGAGCGTGACGTACGGGCAGACAGCGCACGAGGAAAGTGCATGTCATCGGCTATTGACGGGTCCAGCCACCAGGCACCTGACTGATGAGCACCAAAATAAACAAGAGACATGCGTACGCGCCGCTCTCAACGACTCTTTGTCAGGCAAAGAGATTTTACATCTGCGGACAGAATTGTGTGGATATGACAAATTGAAAATTATGTTTTTTAGCACTTCAATTATGGAACAATATTGGGAGTATTTTCAACTCTTGTCTTTTCCCGATTAGGGTTTGTAGATACCAAGCAGTTTTGTACGTTGGTGTTTTCGTTTGGAATTTGGATACGACATGTTTGGTATTAATTGAAAATGGGCATTGTCACAATGACGGTGCAGTGATACGTTTTTTAAATTTTGTTTTTTTAAGTTATCATCGTGCATTTTAAATAAATAATGACATAACAAGTTACCATGACAACAAATTTTTCAGTTATGACTTATGACAGAACGTCTATCCAGACGGCTAGCTTATTACAATTAGAAAAATAAAAAAAATACACATTTAAAAAATAATATAAGAACATCATAAATATAAAGAACATCATATAAATCCCATCGAACAGTTTCGAAGGACTTCGAATTTAAACATATGACCCAAGATGTTTTAATGATTATTATTATTAAATAATAATAATAATACCGCCTTATCCACATCGACAAGTGATCAGTTCCATGATTGATGGCTGTTTGTTGAAGTTAGTGGTGAGTAATATGTGGTGTTGGTATTGAGATATCCCACAATTACATTATTCTTCACCACACCATCACCGGGCGGTTATTAATTCTGACAGCTCGGTCCGATCACTCATCGCAGCAGATTTGTGAACTTTGAATTTAGCTGCCCGTCAACACATTGATTTATTCTGATTTTTAGGGTCCCGCAGCTAAAGCATCTCGATTCGACTGAACAGTGGACAACTCTCACAAATTTTCTATCCTGTGGTTCTTTACTGGCATGTTATATACTATATGTCATACGCTGCGTTCCGAAAACTACTGTGAGTACTGCTCAGTTCGCACTCGTTGTAGTATGGATTTCACAATTGTTGTAAAAGGACAGAAAAGTACTGGGACACTTTTTGGAACGCACACATAGTCACTAAAGTGCGCCTTCAAACTTCTATATTTGCAATGCCTATTCCTCTCAGGTCTATATTTGAATCTGAAATAGCTTTTTGACCTAAGAGAATTTAAGTAAATATAATGACGAACAAGATATTTTACTTGACTTTACAAAGGTGGTATTGATCTAGTAATTTCAGTTCCACCGGCAGACTACACACACATACAGCCGTGCATGCTGCATATGCAAATGAGTGCAGTTCTTTAACGCGGGCTCATCGTTATTACCCTCCCGGGGCACCTTGAGTCTATCCAATGCCCCCCTCCATTCCGTGAGCGCCATTTTCTTTGTCAGCCATGCGGGCCAGATATACTGGTGGAAATCTAATCTTGGGTTTGCTGATATACTTTTTGTGACGTTAATTTTCGGTGTTCTTTTATTAAGTTCACTCCCATTAAAAGTCGTGAAAATTTGTTTTTAATTGTACGTTTTCAACAAGTTACAATACTACTGATGTTACATACCCACTTTGTATGTTCTGTATAAAATGGCCCATGGAGGTGGGAGGAGAAAGGAGAGCAGCGCATCTGTATGGTCTCTATGGGCGTTTGTAGTCATGAAAATGGGTCCAAATTCTCGTTTGCGGGGGGCATAAAAATAAAAAAAATCCTAAACTATGCATTTGATCATGTGATGATCTTCAGCAAAGTTGTTATACATGCCCAAGGTTTCTGAGTCGAATTTTAAAAAATTCAGCCCCTGAGGGGGTGAAGTTTAATAATGAAGTGACGCGGGTGAAACCATCTAGGTAATATGCTACAAAAATCTAAACCTTTTAAAACATCTATTTTTTCGTGTCAACCCGATTCGTCTGCAATGCTGCAATATCTACTACGTTGTAATATGAAGCTTCAAATGAGATCAATCTAAAAAAATATACTAAAGAATCCCTTATAAAACGGATAGCTCGTGTTTAAAGTCGAGTCCCCTTTGGAAGTCGTGTGGCTAATTGAATGACGTAATCAAATTATCTGCCTGATCGATAGAGGGATCTTTGAGCCGCCACAGACCCCTATACAACTGGAGAGCTGATAAATATTGTTAAATACTTGAAATTTGTGACACAATGAGATGGCGAAATGTCTAAATTGAACACTCGTGTCAAAGAATATATATGAGATATTTATATGTTGACAACTTATAGAAGTAATGGTGAACAATCTTGCACTCTATGCTATATTTCCCGACTATGTCAGAAGGAAAAAATACTTCCCATATTTTTGTGTGCATGTGTATCATGTATGTATGTAGATTTCTATTCCCTATTACAAATATCCAAAATGGTTGTTTTAGTTTATCGTCTCTTCTTCATAGAAATTCGTGACATTATAAAATACCTGTTCAGTGGCTCTAAAACAAATTGTTCTGATGGCGTCAAAGGCTACAGCAATCCATCAAAACTGCAACCATCGGCTATCCATACATAGAGATCAGTGGGCTGATCGATAGAGGGATCTTTGAGCCGAAGATCTATCATTCGCGACAAGTGACGTGACAATCTGTCTTATAACACGGGGTCAGTGAACTCTTATATCATTAACCTTTTATTAATTGCGTTTTAAAAATTTTGCAAAGCATTAGGAAAATTAATGAATCCTTTTTGTACAAGACTCAATTGTGATTGAAATTATTGGGTGGTCTAGTTTTGTTGATTGACGTTTTAAATCGTTTAATCTGTACAGTTTCAAATGTCACTTTAATGTAGAAAGTAGATAGAGAGATTCAGACTTTGTTCAGTATGAGCATTCAATATTTAAGACTCATTTATTTCTTCCACATTTAGCTCCTGATTGCCACATAAATACATACATGCCATTAAAATTGTAGTCGAGGCCTGTGGTATCGATTTTTTTAGTTTGTTTGTCAGTTAAGTTCGTAACTAACTAACGGGGGTTTCATTTCTTTTGTGGTATAGGGGGGCAAAATATTTTCGTGACTACCGCCGCCCGTAGACATACGCATAGAGGCTATACAGATGCGCTGCCCTCCTTTCTCCTCCCAACTCCATGGGCCACCGGCTACTTACACACCGCACGAAACGTGACAGCTGTCACTTTACGCCAGTCTCGTGTAAGAGGTACCTCCCCGGCCGTGCCGGCCCAATTCGGCTGCATCCAAGCATGCAGTGTGGCACTATCTATACTACGTCTTACTTGATTAGACTTGATTAACCTATAATATACTTCATATTTTAACACCAACAGTGGATGTTGTAGAGATAATAATTAATCAACAAAGCCGTAGAGTGGCAATTATTCTGCCATTTTCACTGAAGTTGTGAGTTTCCGGTGGCCCAGAACCTAAGAGAATTGGTTTCATCAAAAAGCTGAAAACGTTCGTTGGTCCAGTTAATCTATATAAATGTACCAGCGAACAAACACTTAGCTGCTATCAACATCTAGATCTAGAAGGTTGTAAGTTTGACGATCGCTCAGGGCCGAGTGTAGAACCTGACGGGGACTTACAGTAAGTCCGTCCGATCCCGATTTATAGCCTCGGAACGTACCTCGACCGGCCGTAGATTAGAGTTCTTCGAGTGTGTTTTCGAACGCGCCCTAATGGACGTCTGAGATACGCGGGTGTGACCGAGCCTTAATGTGTAACAAACACACTCATTTGTGATGATACCAATATTTTGTGTTTTCATAATCTATTTAGTTATGACCTGGTGAACAAGTGTCGTGATCTCGTAATATTGTTACCTAACAGACCATATTGATGTTATTTTCCAATATTTTATTGAAAAAAGCACATTAAGTTAGATTTCTTTACAAAACTATGATCCTGCGTTGTCTAACTGATCCTGAGTAAACCTGAAGGGGGCTGACTGATGAGTCCAACTAAAAACTAATGCTGACTAAAAGTTACTGCAAATTCAAAGGGGCGGAACAGACAGGACGTACCGGCAACTCACTTGTCTCTGGCCGGGCGATCGAGGACTGGTCCTAACTAAAGGGGTCACTGAGGCACTTAGATGAAGTTAAATAAACTTGATTTAATCTAATCTTAATCCCCACGAAACGTTTGTTACTCCTTCACGCAAAAACTGCTGGACTGATTTTCATGAAATTTGGCATACTCATAGAGGGTAACTTGGATAGTTTTTATGCCGACAAAATGTTACTATGGTATACCATGGGGTGATCTTCTATTTTCTACGGGAGCGAAATTTACGCAGGTGAAACCGCAGGGCGCAGCTAGTGTCAGTATATACCTAATAGGCCTCTAATTTTTTGGTCCCTTCTTTACTGCCACCTCTAAACTATGCTGCAATAAATCAAACTTAACAATTAACCAGATGGCTATTGCTATGCACTTTTCCCGCCCGTATTCTGATATGCAGATGTCTTGGATGAAACGAAACTAATTAAAACCCGGAGGACGTTGATGTGTGACGCGTGTGTGACGTTTGTGACGTGTGTGACGCGCGTGACGTGCGTCAGTGATGGTTTAAGGCAGCGAGACAACAAAAAGTTGCATTTTATGTGTCGTGCCGCGGTTCTATACGGGCTAAGGCGGCGCGCACGCTTGCACTTTCTCTTTGTCTTTGAGGCATCATGAAATGTAGAGGCACCTCTTGCTAACATCACACCGCAAAGTGCCGGTACTGTTGCGGTCCCAGGTTGTGAATTTCCAAGGGCTTATTTGAAAATAATAAGAAGAAAGAGGATATTTCGTCAGCATATCAATTAAGCGCATGTCTCTTGACGTCGGGAGCCATTTGACTCGTTCTGAAATGCCTTCTTTTGCCTCTCTTCTGTCTCCTTTAAAAGAACATACCCCCACCAAATAGTTGTAATTTTGCGACAATGTTATGTAAGCGAGACCTACACCCCCTGTGGTGCCAGTACAAATGCACTACCGCTTCCTAAATGTGGGTAACACATAAACATCGTCATTTTCTGACGGGGCAGACAGAGCACATGCGTGCGCCCGCCCTTACCCGTCCGGCGATAATCGTACCATGACGGGGGCGTTATCAGATCTGCGGAGTCGAACCCGCGCCCCGAGCGCCGCAACATCCGAACATACTAATTACACGCCCGGCCTGTTATTACGAGCGCCATTTTAATTTGTTGCCAACGTGTTTTGTATTAGCGCGGTAAGATGTATGCAGCGTTGCAGATGGATGGGATCTGCATCAACCTATTACTGGATTGACAGACGTACAACAAAGAACCCTCATGCCGTCTGTCCGTAAGTCTGTTAAGAGAGAAGCAGACGTAAGTAAACCTTATTCGCAGTGACTTAGAATCACGTCATAAAATACGGCATGAAAAGTGAAATACAGGTAAATGCAAAATTCCAAATCCTAATAATTTTTACTTTTGATGGAATTTTTTCTGCTTCGATACTGCAGTAGGTATCTTTCTTAGCACAGGGGTCAAAAGAGCAGTAGGGCCACCTGATGTGATCACAAACGCCCAATGTCATCTACAATACAAGAGACCTAGCCATAGAGAGATGCGTTGCCAGCCTTTGAGGGGTGAATAAGCTCTTTTATTCTTTTATTCTAGTATTCTAGTACTCTACCTAGTTAAGTTCAATACATTTTCTAGTAGTAAATGGGCTATCCAATCACATCTTCATCTTCGTCTTGGATACCCACAAACATCTGCAACGGGCATATTTTATTGCAAATATGCGGATGCGGTAGAGCTACAGGATCAAAATAATTATATTTAAACATCTCGTTTACATTATGCACTGGCTATCAATGAGGGTACACACACATGAGTGTATGTTAATATTTAACACGAGAACTCGCGTCAGCACTGCGCGGATATGCGTTAGTGAAGCGCACCACTGACGCGCATCGTGCGGACACGAGAGGAGCGGTTTGCGCGAAACTGGAAACGGAGAGCTGTTCAGGCTATGGCTTGTTCTTGTTGTTGTGGATAGATAGCCTGACCATGAAGAAAACTCATTAGTATCATATTGGTAATAGTTGAGAAGATATTTTTTTCCCTAAAGTAAATTTCGTTAAATGTTTATGTTTCGTTAAAAAACTTCTCTTGTGAGTGAGCTTTCTAAAAAAACGATTTAAAATCTTAGGATTTCAAATCAATATATTATATTTAATTTACGAGGTAGTAAGTATCGATTAGGTACTTGACACTTTAATAGCAACCTTTCTCATCTGTATTTACCTAAAAAACATACTTAGGTGGTTTTAATGTTTTTTTATTTTTTCACATTATAAATGTTACCGGGAGGTTAATTAAGGTACCTAGTAATTATTTTTATTGTTTAGGTTTCCAAAATAGAAGCTTTTCAGTTCAAAAACGAAAATGAAGATACTAGGAGTGCAGAAATGTATAAGATGTTCGACAAACCGCTCCACCCGTCGGCGTGCGCTCTCCCGCCGCCCCACCTGCGCGGCCCGTCAGGAAGTCTTCTCGCGTCAGTAACACGGATGGACGGACGGCTTTCTCATTATTATCGCACGAGAATAGATATTTACATTATGCATCAGCATTCACATTTTATGATCATCATCAGCCGGACGTGCGTCTTTGAAAATTGTCAATCAGACCATGATCAGTTTCACGTAACAGCGAGTCGACCTTGTCTTGTCGATTTTTGAACTTGTCGACCTCTAAAAACATTCACGCAGCTATGTAGATGGGTTTTCCCTTCTACTCCATTCCCCCAAATATGAGTCCATAGTTAGTAACAAGTGATAAATAATAATTAAAATACAATTTTTCGATTTTTTAAAATCTAATATTGAACGTCAAAATAATATTTCACCAACGGGACCTTACCGATTCAACACTAGCTTGAGATTGTACCACCGGTAATCTACCAATTCTACACTGGCATGAGAAGAATCAACGAAACAAACTCGGCAAGACTTCAATTTAAAATTTTCGTAACAATTGTGACTTATAACTAAGCTGATACTAAGAACAAAAGTAAAATCGATTTCAATCATCAATAAAATTTAGTCGTATTGATGCGGATTTTTTCACGTCACAACGACGACTTCTATAAATTGTAGAAGTGCTTATTTGTCGACGTGTCTTGGAATTTCGCTTACGTAGTAACTGACGTTTAAATTGGATTATAGTTATTAATTAGCTGTAACAGATGCTATCAGGTGATGGCCAGTTGATTGTCGCAGTTGATACCCTCGTACGATGATACACAGCGTATTTATTGACCACATTTTCCTTAGCACCAGAGAGTATTAATATAATATTAACTCTTTATCGTAACGATTTCTCCTTATCGCGTTATAAATTTTCCAAATTGTTCGTTATTGTGGAAATAAACAAAGTCAATGGTGAACATAATTTAATGATAATTTTTTTTTAATTTATTAAGAATCTCAAATAACTTATACCTACTGAAATTTGTTTTAGAGTAGGTACTTTATATGGGTGTAATAGTAAATTATGATAGTATTAATTAATCTATCGTAGCCTTTTGGTAATTGTTACATATGCGTTTCCTTCCCTCTGAAATAAAATATGTCCCCACTGGCGTACAAAGACTCTTTCAATGTACAGAACTGAACGTGATGTTTCAACGTACCAAGTATGATTCTTACGTATGTACTTGTAGCCCCGTGACATAGTGAGGTTCCGAACGGGTCTTTCAGATTCGAGCCCGGGTCAGACTGGTAAGTTTTGGGTAAGTAATAGTATGAATTAGGGAAGTTGGCGCTGTCACACTCCACCGTGCCTTAGAAACCACGATAAAGGATCGTTGTCGAATTTTCAGGTTTCCGACTCTTCTGAAAATGGAATGAAATTAAACTCTAGACACAAATAATACATTCCCAATAATCTCTATTGCACTGTCTAAAAGATGATCAATATAGGCCTATAAGCATTCTTATGTAGGTACATGCATGCGGGAGTACACAATGACTACAAAAGATATGCATATTGCACGTACAACATTCAAAAATTAGCATGCCTCGAAAAAAGAAGTGACATAAAGACATAGTTACAACAGTTTATACTACACTAGCAGTGCCCCGCGGTTTCCCGCGTTTAATTTCTAAGAAATCCATATAAACTTCAACACCCTATTTCACCCCCTTAGGGGTTGAATTTCTAAAAATCCTTTCTTAGCAGATGCCTACGTCGTAACATCTATCTATATGCCAAATTTCAGCTTGATCCGTCCAGTGGTTTGGGCTGTGCGTTGATAGATGGCTATGTCACGTTTGAGTTTTGTATATATAGATTTAAAAAAAAGAAAAATCTTGTCAAAATCAAGTAAATGCGCGAACCACTTTCTCCGACGACTGTACTTGCAGTTGACAGATGTCTATCACCGGTACAGTCGCACAGATAACGCCTGTTATTTATAGCAGGCGAGTCAGAGCCGATAGCGCAGTCTATCCGCTAATAACACCGATTAGCCGATCTGTGCGATACGCGGCAGGCCAGCCTTGAGCCGATACCGAATGTAGGACGAACAGGCTAAAACCATTTACATAACGCCATAATGTGGATTAATACATATGAAAATAATTGTTTAATTTAATTAAAAATGTCCTTTTGAATAACAGAATTTTAAGACGATTTTTGTCGGTCAGAACAAGTAATCTGGTAAAGCCTCATTTTTAAGAACTCTAGCCGTTAATGTGCAGAGAATTAAAGAAGTAAAAGTAAAAAAGATGAAATAAAAATATATCAATGAAAGAAAATTCATATTTATATTTTACTAGCTGCGCCCTGCGGTTTTACCAGCACACATTTCGATCCCGTGGAAAATCATCCCATGGCATCCCATAGCAACATCTTTTTGGGACAAAAACTCTGATCCTATCCTATGTGTTAATCCATGTTACTCTCTATGTGTGTGCCAAATTCCATGAAAATCGGTTGAGCAGTTTTTGCGTGAAGGAGTAGCAAACATACAAACTTTCGCATTTATAATATTAATAGATGATGATGACGACTGATGATGATGATAATGATATAGGCAAAGAACTACTAACTGAACTACTGTTACATTGCCATGTGACACAAAATTGTAATTATAAAAAAGTTTCACAGGTTACGAAATTACTAAAAATCTATTGAATAATCTCGAATGTTTTTTTTTTATAAACGCAAAATAGTTTCGTTGGTGACATGCGGTAAGTCGACTAAATACTCCCGTTGCAATATGACAAAGTGTTTTCGCTATAAAAAATCGACAAACAAGGTTGATACTGAGAATCAGATGCGGGATCCGATGTTCGCAGACGTGTGTGCTTGGAGTCCGAGTCGTCTCTGACTCAATCACCGAGTGATTGACGCCTGATGTTATTAATTGGGAGCAATTTATTGAACGTACAGTTAGCAAAAAAGCGGGTAGCTCTAATAAGTGCCGATAGAAGTGAAAACTTACAACTGTCTTAAAATACCAAATGCAATCTACTTGACTGTGCTACGATTTTTTTTTCTCTGGCTAACGCTAGTAAAGGGCGTTTTACCTCAAAATTAAATGAGACACACGTGGTAAAAGTAAAACGATGTTTAAATAAGATTTTTCATACTTTATATGTGACCGTGACATTTGGGGGAGGGGGAGGGGGGAGGCCTCTGCCCAGCTGTGGACGTCGTCCGCCTCATGATGATGGTGATAGTACTTTACATTACACGAGAAATGTTGTAAAACACTTAACGGTATTCTATCACGGTCTTCATACTTTACAGCTTTTTAAATCAAAATCAAAATATTTTTATAATAGAATTTAAAAAATGGCTTTTTGTACGTCAAAAATTTCATCTACCACCTTCAATCCTTCTTTGTGTTATAAAAATGATTTTTTCCTTCTTAATTGTACTTTAATAATAATTAACGAAAATAAAGTAAATTTATGAGAGTTGCTTCAAATTACGTTGAGTGACAAACTTAAGTCACATCGTCACAAATCAAAAATCAAATCACAACATGTCGGACCGGTTTGCTAAGTGAAATAAAATATTAAATAAATCATAACAAAAATATGCAAAATGAAGCCATGATTTATACGAATATGATTTATTTATATAAATCATAATATAACTAGATTTCGACAAGGTCAATGACTCACAGATGTTATAAGCACATGAATCTAAAATATCAATGTCAAACTACTATTATACTAATTTTATGACTGTAAAAACACTTTTTGAACAACACAGATTCTTATACTTTAGTATAGGTATCAACTTTAACCTCGAGTTGGTATGAACTGGACAAACAAACTCAAAAGGAGTCGGTCCATTTCAGGTGTACTCTTGTACAGATAACAATAAATAAAGAAAAATACATAGAATTCAAAAAAAATACATTAAGTTCGTTGAACTCACGAAATAAAATGCATTAAACATCTAAAAATTCAAGTTTTACTTTTAAATGACAACACTTGTCAAGATGGCGCGTTTCAACACAAGTGTTATATTATTCTGTGATACTAAAAAAGTTTATCCCATGAGGTTTCATTATCATTGTTTGATCACAGTATTTTTAAAATTAAATGCTTTATTTATATTTAACTTTAAAAATGCTGTAATTCGAGGCCGATTGATGGACTTGCAATGTCAATTGTTTGACAGATACGTCTAACGTCAGAGTTCTAAACAAGACGCCACTGTTATTAATGTCATAGTGGTGCTTATTGTGGAAAGATTATATTTATTGGGCGTCTGAAATAAAGACGTATCCATGATTTAAACTATGCAAATGTTGCTCAAATTGTATTTCCTTTATGCCATTAACTGTACAAGAGTACACCCAGGGCTCATACAATTTTGGACCGTCTCCTTTATTACATGAAATTACAATTGAAAAATGAAAATAGGCAATTGTAAACTATAATATAAACAAATCAATGTCGAATAAACTATATTTTCATTGATGCTTGTTAAAATAATACCA